>CM024611.1:59784698-60015778 GCA_014182575.1 Eucalyptus decipiens
ATTTGGTGGATTGCTTCAAAATCTCGCTTTATCTTTCCGTTTGGTGCATTGCTGCCCAACTTTCGGTTGGTTAATTATTTGCGTCTGACGGCCAGTTACCCTGCTTGCAGGGACGATGATGAGGCGGCGGGGCCAGCTACTGTGCTTGCAGGGATGACGATGAGGCGGCAGGGCTTCCTTTTCCTTCTGGTCAGCCTTTTTCTGACGACGATCCGATGGATAGTGAGCTGCGCTAAGTCAGCCTCTTGAAGCTCATGTTGTGAAAACCCTCTTTGGGCATTGTCATTTATTGAAAAATGATGATTTGGTGACATGTAGAATGGTGTGATTAAACCGAATACCTAAGATTTGTAATAGCTTCTTAGCAGCTCTTTCTTCTTAAGAGTAGCTGCACTTGGTGTGCTTTTTTTGGTTGTTGGAGACGTTTAAATATTTTACATGTTTGAGCTTCAATGCAATTGTTCTATAGTCACTTTGAATTGAAGTATGTGATGATCCATCCCATCTGGATGTTCTATGTTCAATCACTAGTGTGTTGAAGTGATCTTATCGTGCCCCTTTGATCTTTGCGCATGCCGTGGTATAACTGCTAAGGGATTGTGAAATGAGGTTGATATTTGTATAGTATGATCTTGTACCTTGAAAACGCTTGCTTCAATATCGTGAGGAAAATTTCTTAGTTCTGAAAGCATGAATGAGGGAGTCGTCGAGTCGTTGTTGTACAGTTTGGAGTGAAACTTGGGAGTTGTCATTGAGCCAATGCGACTCAATTCATCAACTTAGCCACACAGAATAGGTGATAGATCATCACCTCCAGGCTTTCACTCCCCTTTTTTCTTTCCAAAACATCCTAGACCAAAATTTGAGAAAATTTTGTATATTTCGATGTTTGTTTTCACTCCCATCTTTCTCAAGGTGTTTAATGCGAGAAATGCACCATAGTCTAAACAACTAATTAGAAAGTGAGATGCACACCTGTGGCGTTGAGCAAGATGAGTTCATAGCATGCGAGTGATGATGATTGGTTGACATGACCTTGCCATGTCGTGTCGATGCTCTCTCGCCATGTATCTGTAAGGAGAAAATATCAGGTGAAAATATTACGATGATTGCTGAGTTTGCCTTCGACATTCCTCTCTCTTCTGTCTTCATATCAGAGACTTGTATCGACAAGCTAGTAATGCCGCTCATCCAATAAGCAAAATAATCTTATTTGTTTTAGGTCATCGATGCTTGCATTGTGGTAGAATCTTTCGACTTGAGTTGTGCAGCTCATTGAATAAAATACTTTATCTTGGGGAGAAGTACAGCCAAGTGTCAAGCCAAGTGCCAAAACTTAAGCGCGGATGGATCTTAAAAGTTAAGAAAGTGACACTTAAATGTCATTTTTTTTTTTTTTTTAAGAAAGTGGGACACTTAAGTGCCATCTTCGGTGAATCACCTGGAAATCTTATGTGGCAAATTTTTACTATTTTTTTCATCTACGTGGCTCACCTTGGAATGCGACTCAACAAAAGAAGGCAAAACGACGTGATTTTTGAGCGGATTCGAATGTTAATATAAAAATTAATTTAATTAAATTATAAAAATAAATAATTATTATTTTAATTTAAAAAAAAAAAGAAAAAAAAAGATGTGGAAGAGGAGGTAGCGGCTGAGGGTTGAGTCCTTGCTGCCGCCTCCTCCCTGCGTCACCGGAAGGGCCGGTGGCCAAGTAGCCTCCTCCCCCCGTCGCCGGAAGGGCGGTGACCCTAGCCAACCCTCCCCCTCCATTGCCGGCCCTTCTCGGCGGTGGCGGGGAGGTGGCGAGGGCCAGCGACCCCTCATCGCCGGTCGGTCGGGGCTAGCGACCTCGGTCGACCCTTCCCTCTCCGTCGCCGGCCGTGAGGGCCCACGACCCTCGCCTCGAGATCGAGCGAGGGCTCATGGGCCCTCGCCGGCTGGTTGGCCGGGGGTCGCGCCCGGTTGACCCTCCCCCTCTGTCGTCGGCCCTTCCTAGCGGCGGCGAGGCGAGGGCTCAGCCCTCGGCCGTCTCCCCCTTCCTTTTTATTTTAATATTTGTATTTGTATTTTTAAATGTTTAAATAAATTTAGTTTTAAATTAAATTTAATTAAGTTTTTATCACATGAGAGACAAAACGACGTCATTTTTGTATTTTCTAGCCATATTTGCACTTACCTCACCGGAAAATCGCCACGTCAGCATTTTAGCCGGATTTTGGCCATGTCCCTTTGTGCCAAGTTTTGGCACTCCAGGTGTCTGGCACTCCTTTATCTTGTAGATGTGAATATACGTCACCGCTAGTAAATTCCATGCTGCTATTTCGGGCTAATTTTGTCAAAAATAGTTCTTTTCCAATGGTATATTCTGCAATGCCCTGTTGTAATCTTGTATAAATCCTTGCGATATAGGTTCCCAACGCATCACCAACAGTTGCGTCTACAAGATCTGATATGTATGGTGCTGCAGTTTTGGATGCACGTGAGCAGTTAAAGGCACACATGGTGCCAGTTGCTGCGCGGAAGAATTTCAGTTCTTTTGCTGAGGTATATCCATTGCACTGAGATAACTATGTGAAAATCATATTAACATGGACAAGTGCTGAACTTAATATGTAAGAACTTCTCTATACGAGTTTCTTAACCGTTATAGTTCGACTTAATCTGCTAATCCACTCAATTTTTTGGTCTGAATCACTAGTTTAAATATGAAGCTGCTAAAAGCTGTTTGCTTATTAGATTCTGCATGTCTTTGTCCTCTGATACCTAATAAGAATGGCTTGTTTGATAGGATATTCTGGAATCGTTACAACATGCGCTGGTACCTGTTTCTGTAGTTACTTTAAATGGAGGAAGAGTCAGTGTCCTTACAAGAGTTTTTTTTTTTTTTTTTGGTTTCTTATATTATGCAGTTTACAGAAAGATAAGTAGTCTTTTCATCGGACAATGATAAGGTGATTTCTACGCGTGTTTAAACAGTAGTTGGCGTTTTGAAGGTCCTAGTCGTAGTCACCCAGAAGTACATAGGGAGAGATTTCAGGATTCTCCTCCTAGATCAAGGGGAGAGATTGATCATGACATTCCCACGCTAGATTTGCCAGAAATAGAAGTTATGCGTGATGCAGTTCATGATGATGGCTTTGGGAACTTTCCTCCCATGATAGATCATGTAGATGATAGAAACTCTCCGACAAGATCTGAGCAATTCATGATGGAAGAGGGAACTGTCACCCATCCTGTGCTGGATGCCTTGGCTTCTGGAGGGTCATCATTACCATATTAGCAGCATTCAGAAACAGCTGCTTCAACAGATCTACTTGGCATTACTACCTTGGAGTCTTTGATGCATTGCCTAGTGCATAATGCTTCCTTCTTGTTTAATAAGATCAAGAGAAGCACACATGTATTGATTTTTTTCCCCAGTAAGTTTGGGTAGTGGAGAGCTTTGACACAAGTTTTTAATTCTGTTGCCAACATATATGCATGAACTTTCTTTTGTGGAAGCAGATGATATACTTCACTGGTGGGTATGATGTAATGCATGATTTGTACTACTACTGTTTCTATCTTTTGTAAGGCTTAATAGGCAAGACTTCATGCAATGATGTTGCAAATTTCCATCTGATACAGGCTTCCTAGAAACCAGCATGATATAATATTCTGAATAAATGCTAAGAATCTCTTGTCCTACTTACTGTTAGGAAAGTGGATGCCAATACTCTAAATATAAGCTACTTAATAATAGACACTTTTAACTTGATTTATCATTCTTCATTTGGAAGAGTGAACTAGGCTAATATTTGGTCATTATCTGTGGGACTCGAATGTAAGACGTTTGCTTATCACAATTTCCTTTTTGGCAAGCTTTTGGTATTCAAGTATATAATACAATAATTAAAACATTAGATGTACTAAAGTGAAGCCATATCAAAAGTGCTTCCAATTTTCTGGATCGTTTTCTCAGTTGATGACTTCTCATATGATGTGGACAGGTTTTGAAGAGTTATGGACTCATTGATGTGCAACAAGATGAAGCTTATGGAGATAGATCGTTGAAGTTGACTCCTACATTTTCAAAGGCACAAATTTGATGTTAGATGGTTCTGTGCTTTTTGTTATCTAGCCATACATAGACACAAGGTCATTATGAGTAATGAAGGTGACTCTTCTCAGCAATGATGTTGCACTCTCCACTAATTTCTCTTCCCCCCGACATGTTCAAAGGCTAGAGAGTTTTGTAGAATCAATAGCCAGCCGTTTTCTTTATCTATGTGGCGCTTTAAAACAAGATGTTTAACCGTGGTTTATCTGTGGCTCACGTATAGAAATGGTGTATACAATATTTTCTGCTTCGGATGCATGTGAATAGGCAATTGTTCTTCCATGATAGGAGGAGCTTGCAATTTTCAGCCAAACTGGCTCTTCACTTAGTGTGGATGAACCTTCGTCAAGTTAGCATCAATATCCAAATCCTCACTTTTGATTTGCTCAAGCAGACTTATTCGGACATGACATAATTGGATGCATGTTGAACGGGAGTTGTAGTTGTGATACCTCTCATTCAAATTGTTGAAGCTTCTTCGGTAATGGTCCCTCAAGTGATGCTCGAACTCAACAACCCCTAAACTGAAATGCCAAGGATATCACCCGAAAATGGTAAAGCCCAAATAACCCACAAAAACACCAATCTTGTTCTTTAGTGTGCGGTTCATTTGCCCCATAGGCTAGTCTTTGCAAAACCCAGAATATATAGTGTTAAGGATCTTCAATCAAACGTTTATAATTTGAATTTAAGAATCCTCAATCAAACATTTATAATTTCAAGCAAGAATTTGGTTGAAATTTCAAGAAGCTTCAGCAACTCTTTAGCAAGCATCAGAAAATATGCAACGGTAAAATAAATTTAATGATATGCCAACATAAAGGTTGACTTTATTCATCCTACAAACAAAATGCACATACATTTACAAACAACAACTAAAACTCATGAACAACCCAACCAACATCTTCAAGTTTGCCAAATCTCATAACATATCAAGTTTTAAAGCTATTACCATAAACAACAACACAACCAACATTTTCAATCTAGAATTTTCTTTCTTCAGTTTTATTGCTATGGCATTGCCCGCTTATCATCATGTCTACGTCCCTATCCAACGTGATTTTCACTGGTCTGTTCAAGAGATACGATGGGACAGAAGCTACAGCAGCAAGGAACGCCGACCTTGCTTCTTTTCCTCCAAACCCACCACCAATTCTCTTGGTTTTACAGCCGACTTTTGAGAGTGGCAGGCCGAGCACGTGAGCAACAGTCTTCTGATGATGCCTTGGGCACTGCAGAGGAAGACTACTATCATGTTACTATCTACAAAGTCAAGTCCTGGAATCCATTTTCCGCTTATAAAAGAATAAGGGTAACTAGGACATGCATATAAATCTCTCATAATCAAACTATGCAACTGAGTCCAAAGCAACAATTCTGTCCAAAACACTCATCATATAAACAGCCACACTAAGGAATGGCTAAATCCAATCCCATAGCAACCCATCACAACTGACTTCAGTTATCAAGCAAGTTGCTATCCACGTTTGGCAATTCAATCTGACTGCAGACAAATTCAACATAAAAGAGAGCAAAAAGAATGTTGGTCAAAGGCCTCACTCACTTGAGTGGAGGAAAGCATGTGGACTTCCTTTCCGCCATCCACTGTCCATATGAGGGTGCAATGTGTCTCTAAGTAAAAATGTTCCTGACCTGCCACTTGAACCTCCCTCTGTATGACTTCGTAACATTCGCCCGACTGAAAGCAGAGATCCACGTCACCTTTTGCAGAGACCTTTCTGTGTTGGGATGAAAGCTTTTAGCTTTGATGGCATCTTCTATTGAAAAGATAGCCGGAAGTTCTTCATACTCCACATGAACCTTTCTCGCGGCTAGTTTCGCATTCTCATGTATCGGCAACAACTACCCCAATAACCTGCGACAAATATATGGAAACAAGAAGACTTAACATACAAAGGGGTAAGGAAGAGTCGAAATACTGTACAAACATTCCCTAGTCTGGTGGTTAACTCTTCAATTTTCAATATGAGGGTCCCAGTTTAAGTCATAAGTTCGATTTGTTCAGGGGAGTCCAAAGCACTTGTACAACATACAAAGACTGACTACTATGATATACCTGGCCAACGCAAGTGACAGATTCTGAAGCGAATACCTCCTCATCTGACATAACAACCTCCATCTCGTTTTTTCCTGGGATGTCTTTTGCCAGAAATATGCCGGCAAATCCAGGAGAAGATTTCGCTCCTGAAGCATCTACTGAAATTATACGGGCATGGGGTTTTCTGCTTAGCACTAACGTGGCATTCAGACCGTTAGGCGGCAAAGGTGTGTCATCAGCACATTCCACCTCAACTGTGACGTGAAGAAATAATAGCAGATAAGAATGTGAAACAGTTATTCTCAGCATATGTAAAAAAAGCAACTGATAGGAAATAAAAATTTACAGATCACATCATGATGACATCTTCATCGCACAAATATATAAAATGTAAGATGAAAAACCTTGCTTGCACATTAAACAATTGACACAAACGTTTTTAGGCACATCAGTCAGGACTATGTGCAATATTAGCGTACTAAATACATCAGAGAATTTGCAGCAGGATAATTCACAAAACGAAGAAACAAAGATGTCCCGCCTAGAAAACAAAACATAATTGCAAAGAAGGAAATAGAAAAAGAAATAAAGAAGAGTTACAGATAGTCATTGAAGAATACAAAACAGATATCCCCTGAGATCAGAAATGGCCATCCTTCATGAGCTTACTTAAATATTATCAGGTGACAAACTAATGTGAAGTTATAAAAAATAAAAAATAAAAAATAAAAATAGTTGGAATTTTGGGTTGAATAAGCATCAAGAATCACATCCTTTGGTTAAAGATTGGTCACGTCAATATGGGAAGCGAAGACAATCTGAACATTCTAGCTTTATTTAAATTTGTTGTAGCAAGCAAATAGAAGTCTAAAGTTTGTGAACTGAATTTTGGGAAACGGATGCAGCCATTTCATGCATTCTTACGTGTGTATATCTTTATTACAACATGTTTGCAGGCCACGAATTCACACTATTGGATGAAAGGAAGGTGCAAATCCAACAAGTGGGAAAGGCATCCATCTCTCTCGCAACTGCGAGCTCTCCCTCTACCCCATGGTAGCGTTTCCCCCTTCTTCACAATCCCTAATCCCTTGAACCTGTGCTTTGATCGCGAGTCCCGATTCCCCCGGTGATCTCTTCCCCTCGTACACTAAAAGAGAAAGGACAAAAAAAAAAAAAAAAAAAAAAAAACCGACGAATGATGCCGTCTCCGATGAAGTGGAACCATGGAGACCCTATCAGGTAGGAGAGAATGGATTGAAAAGCATCTCTAAGGTGAAGCGCCGATCCACTGTTCCCAGTCCTGCCACAATTCCGTGAGTCTTCGATCTTTGTCTTGTCTGGGTGAGGAACCCGCGGAGGTAGAGTCAAACTTGAAATCGGGTGGAATCGTGAATGTTGAGCGATTGAGCATCACAGAAACAGTTGATAGTTAGAAACAATGGAGAGTAAGGAAGAAAATGAGATGAGAATGGCAGCACTATGTAAAAGCCTAGGGTACCTGTGGTCTGAGGAAGATGTAGTTGAAGTGTTTGATGAAATACCTCATCAGAAAAAGGAGGAATGCAGGCGTACTCTCTTCGGCAAATTATTTTCCAAACCAAATGTGAACTATCATGCATTTATAAATACAATGACAAAAGCATGGAAGGCAGAAGGAGTTATCTGCTCGCAAAAGGAACCGGGGCTATTCACTTTCGTATTTCCAACGGAGGAGGAAAAACAGCGAATCTTAAGGAACTCACCTTGGTCATATTCAACCAACCTGCTCGTGCTGCAGCAATGTCTTCCAGAAGTCCCCGAGCATTGTTATGACTTCTCTAAGGCAGCCTTCTGGGTGCGAATTGGAGGAGTCCCCCCAGGTTGGAGAATAGAAAAAGTTTACAATGACCTGGGGAAAAGGTTGGGGAAGGTAATTGAAGTTCAACTGGACACAACAACTCATGTTCAGAATAGAGGAGGTCGAGTTAGAGTTGAAATTGATCTGACATTACCGCTGAAAGCAGGAGCTGTTCTGGATATTGGAAACAAATGCCTCTGGGTGGAGTTTAAATACGAGCGCCTCCCACACTTCTGCTTCTCCTGTGGAAGGATCGGACACTATGCTACTGACTGTCTTCAACATCCATACGCAACATCACCCTGGGCGTTGAACAAGAAAGGGTCACATGGACCCTGGCTAAAGGCTGAACCAGTGATCACAGCCCCTATTGGGATGCATTCTACGGCAAATTAGAGGAGTTAGTAGTGGAAGAAACTCTACCTGTTCCGTCACCTGAACCAGGGGAGGGGAAATCCTCTGAGCAAGAACCAACTACTGATATGCAACTTGTCGTATGTAGCAAGAAGCGACCCGAAAGTTGTTCAGAACAGATGACACATCCAGTAAAAGATCCTACAGCAGGAGAAGATAGGGATCGAGGAAAACAGGTTATAAACCTTGAAACTCAAAATCCGTTGGTATTGAAAATCGGGAAAAGTAGCAAGAAGACAATGAAAGTTCAGAAAGCAAAAAAACAGAAATGCATGCCAGAAATATCATCCCTTATCCCAGATGATGTCGATCTAATGGAAACCCCAGTGAATCTGATACAGGAAGGACTAAATTGGGCTTTGGTGGCTAGCCCTAATAAGCCACCACAAAAGCCATGAAAATAGTGAGTTGGAATTGTCAGGGGCTGGGTACCCCCCTGACAATTCGGGAATTACGAGCTTTGATAGCTCTCGAAAGGCCCAAGTTACTTTTTCTTATGGAGACGAAAAATACAGCTACCAGGGTGGAAAGAATCTGCAAAAAGTTCCCGTTTCAGCAACGATACTTAGTGGAGCCAACAGGAATAGCGGGGGGATTGGCAATTATGTGGCAAGAGGAAGTCAGTCTAAAGGTGCAACATAGCTCTAAACACTTCATTGATGTACAGTGCATCGATCCAGAAAGTAAACAGAAAATGCAGATCACCTTTATACACGCATCCACTGATTTTGGAGAGAGGATGGCATTATGGCAACGACTGGGAACCTTTAAACCTTCAGCTTCTACTCCCTGGATCTGCATGGGAGATTTCAATGAGATACTATATATATGGGAGAAAGTTGGGAAAAAGGAGGCAGATAATCGAAGAATCACAGCTTTCAGAAACATGATAAATGATTTATCCCTGATGGATGTCGAGAGCCATGGATGTGCATTCACATGGACTAATAAAAGGGAGGGGGCCGAGCTGGTTAAAAAGCGACTTGACCGAGTACTTTGTAATCTAGAGTGGCGAATCACCTTTCATGACGCAGAAGTACAAGCCCTTCCTGCTATCGGATCAGACCACAGCCCCCTAATTCTTCGACTGCATCCAAAAATACAGAAAAGGAAAGAACAGTTTAAATTGGAAACTTTCTGGACCGAACATGCAGAATATCAGGAAGTCATCAAGCAAGCCTGGGAAGATAAATCAACTCAGCAACCTCTATTTCCAGAGAAGTTAGAAAGGGCATCGAAAGAGTTAATGAAGTGGAGCAAAGAAAAGTTTGCAAACGCCTATATACAGATCAAAGAGCTTAATCAAGCTTTACAAACAATCACGAATCAAAAAAATCAGCACACAAGCAGACAGAAAGTGCAACAGATTATCAGCCAGATAGCCACCTTGAGAAAACAGGAAGAACAATTCTGGGGAATGAGGTCACGAATCAAATGGCTACATTGGGGAGACCAAAACACCAGATTTTTTCATGCCACGACAATCCAAAGGAGACAAAACAATCGAATTACAATGCTACAATTAGAAGATCAAAGCTGGTGCAGAGAACCAACAAGGATACAGCAACACATCAAAGCGTTCTATGAGAATCTTTACAGCTCTGATGGTCCCCGACACTATCAACCGATCCTAGACCAATGTCCCTCACCAATAACAGAGAGGATCAATGAAGAATTAGTGGCTAAACCTCTATGGGAAGAAATAAAGGAAGCAGTTTTCCAACTGGGAGCTCTCAAGGCTCCAGGCCCAGACGGCTTTCATGGTGTTTTCTATCAACAGTCATGGGAAACTATTAAGACTGACCTGATGAAGCTTGTGCAAGAGTTCTTCGAGACTAGTGTTCTTGACCACAGACTTAACCAAACACACATCGTGTTGATCCCAAAAGTCAAAAACCCTGAAACCATCAGCCAATACAGACCCATTAGCCTGTGTAACTTCAGCTACAAAGTCATCTCAAAACTATTAGCAAACAGACTAAAGAAATGGCTGCCACTTATCATTGAACCAGAGCAGGGAGCTTTCGTCTCGGGGAGGCAAATCCAGGACAATATCTTCATAGTCCAGGAAGTTCTGCATCAGCTGCGCATAACCAAAAAGAAGACAAAACATCAGGCGATTGTGAAGCTTGATATGCAGAAAGCATACGATCGAATCGAATGGGATTTTGTGTGAGACCTAATGTTGCATATGGGATTTGATGTTAAATGGGTCTCCCTAATTATGCAATGCATAACAACAGTCTCTTTTAACTTAAAGATAAATGGCGAACCAACCTCTCTCTTCCATCCTTCGAGGGGACTCAGACAAGGGGATCCACTATCACCCTATATCTTCATCCTCATCTCCAATGTCTTAACCTGGATGATGAAGAAAGCATTAGCAGAAGGCACACTCAAAGGCATACAGGTAAACAAACACTGCCCTAAACTTTCACACTTGCTGTTCGCCGATGACGTTATATGTTTTCTAGATGGAACCATTACAGAGTGCCAGAACCTTCACCTCATCCTAAACCAATACTGCTATGCTACGGGACAAGCTATTAATTTGAATAAATCAGGGGTTTATTTCAGTAGGCATTGTCCAGAAGTCTTGAAACACAATTTGGCGATGGAATTGAGAGTTCCTATCCTACAGAAAACAGGAAAATACCTGGGCATACCGACTGAGTGGGGCCATTCCAAGAAAGAGATGTTCTCATGGATCCTGGCCAGAGTGAACTCTAAGTTAGCAGGATGGAAAGAAAAAATACTTACAAAGGCAGGTAAGGAGGTGCTTATCAAAAGTGTTGTGCAATCCATTCCTACCTATGCCATGTCCACCTTCAAGCTGCCACTATCGATCTGTCGAGCCATAGAACAACGTATTGCGTCTTTCTGGTGGCAGAATGGTGAAGCTAAAAGAGGCCTGCATTGGAAAAGCTGGGAAATGTTAAAGACTCGAAAAGATGCAGGGGGCATGGGGTTTAAGGATCTGGTTACCTTTAATCGAGCCATGCTAGGCAAACAGGCATGGCGTTTAGCTACCTCCCCTCAAGCCCTATGGAGCAGAGTGTTGAAAGGGCTTTATTTTCCCGACGGAGATATCTGGCATGCTTCCAAGGGTAGTCGCCCATCATGGGGATGGCAAAGTATCCTGCTCGGCCGCGACACAATTAAGAACAAAATGAAATGGTCAGTAGGAGACGGGACATCTATTCGCATAAAAGAAGATAGATGGCTGTCACAAGGAGTAATTGGTGGGGCAGTAAACCAAACTGAGCCTAAAATTGTGTCTGAACTGATCAATCCAGAATCCAATGACTGGAACCATCCACTCATATACCAACTTTATGAAGAAAAAATTGCAAACGAGATCATCGCCATCCCCCTTACCCAACCACCACAGAAAGATACGATAATATGGACAGGGAACAGCTCAGGACAATATTCGGTCAAGAGCGGCTACAACGAAGCAAGAAAAGCTACCAGCAATACAGATCAGAATCGACCCTCCTGCTCTTACCAACCGCCACGCACCTTATGGACACAAATGTGGAGTCTCGATGTGCCCCCAAAAATTCGCTCCTTCCTCTGGAGTATTTGCCAGAACGCCCTCCCGACGAAGGAAAACCTATTCAGAAGGAAAATTGTTAGTGACCCCCGATGCCCTATCTGCTGTTCGAGTACAGAAACAACAGAACACTTGTTGTTCTTTTGCAAGTGGACAAAAAAAATCTGGCAAGACCCAATTTTTGCAACGATCAGGCCAAATAATAGCCTCCAACGCACGGATCAGTGGCTTACAAGCGCCTTTCGAAGAGACAGGAACTTACCCGAGCGAGAGCTGGTCAGTTTGGTTCTGTGGAACATCTGGAAGGCGCGAAACAACCGGATCTTTCGTGCGCAGGAACCCCGACCAGCAGATCTGCTGCTTGCAGCACAGGAACAACAGTATTCGCTCAGCAAGAGCACATCAAACAGAAGAGAGAGCTCTCCAAATCGAAGCAAACCTGGTCCGTGGAGGCCTCCGGAAGGGCAAAATCTGAAGATGAACGTCGATGCATCGTGGCAACCCGGTGATTTCCTCTGCTCTGTCGCCGGAGTGGTTCGCGATGCGGAGGGAAGGATGATTGAAGGTTTTGGGGCCACAGCTAGGGTTTCCTCCGCAAGTGAAGGGGAAACTCAAGCCATCTTACATGGGATTTTGTATCTGAACGAACTCAACTCCAAACACGTGCGAGACTTCGGAAGCAACCTGACAGGAAAGTGTTTAATTGAAAGCGATTGTTCCGCAGTTGTAGACATGGTGATGGGCCGGGCCGACCCTCCATGGGATCTAAAAGAACTCGTTCAGAGATGCAAAAATGGGCTTCAGCAGGACAACAATATTATGGTAATCTATAGTCCTCGCCACACAAACGCAGCGGCAGATTGGGTAGCACGACATCATCGACTAAATGATCTTCCTCGTAATTGGGTCTCTTCTCCCCCTGGTTCCTTATGGAATATTTTATGCGCAGACCTCTCACCTTCGGTGGTTTGTAAGACTCCTATTTAATCCAGAAATAGTCATTTCTATGTTGCCCAAAAAAAAAAAAATACCTGATTTGATGGCAATCGTGGAAACTAAAATTGGTTTTGAGGAAAGTAGCATTAAGTCCCATGATGCAAATGAAAATACGCAATGTCAACCACGCAAAAGATGCAAGAGTCTCACTGCGTTAGATTCTCAGACGTAGTACAGATACCTGTAGCCTTGAGGAAAGGTGGATCTCAGGGGATTTCACGGAAGTCCCCTGCTTCACAATTTCGTAATCCCGACTTCCAACAACAGATGGTCTTTCAAATGGTTTTATGGCTGATACATGTGACGATGGTTTCTCTTCCCTGATGGATCTCATCTCATCCATCTCCTGAGAAACCCAGAGGAAAAACTTAAAAAACAAACTAAGTGTTAGAGACTTTCGAAACTCAACCATCCCACCCGGAGCATCTTCCTTGATGATTATGTTACTCCTCAAAACTTCCAGAGCTCCTTGCAAAAGCTCCTGATTCCAAATCTTTCCAATCAAGTACTCTTTGGTATGCCTTGCAGCAATAGATAAAGGAGCCACTCCACCGTAAACGATTGATGCATCTGCAACAACCAGATCATCATCTTTTTTCTCAAGAAAAACACGCATTCCAGCATTTACAATGGCAATATCATCATCCCTCCTGTGAGCTTGCTTAAACTCTTTTACATGCTCACATTAAAGTATTAGATTACAACAGCACTTTGTTTTTTTTTTTTTTTTTGGTCGTTAAACATTGCATTGCATTCAAGTAGGTAAAAGGCTACAACCCTTAGACAGGGCGTCGGTACAAAGTAAATCCAAGAGGATTTGGGGAGGAGCAAAAGCCTAGTTTGGGAATGGGGAGCCACGGCCATGGGCCTTGGCGGCCCAGTCAGCGATGGTGTTGGCTTCACGCCTATAGTGTTGGAGTTGTAGATTGGGAAAACACAGAAATAGAGAAGTGCCGTCTCCAAACAAAACTCTGCACTCCCACAGCGGCAACCGACGGTGATTGGCAGTTTCCACAAGCACAAGACAATCTGATTCTAGAAGCAGGTGAGCATTGACCATTCCTCTCTGCAGTAGATAGTTAAGGGTGAGTATCAAGGCTTGAATCTCTATTTCCAGCGGTGAGGAAGCTTGGACGTTGCTGGAGAATCCGTCGATCAGTGTGCCTAAGTGATCGCGGCATACACACTCGATGGATCTTGTGTTACTCCCTGTTGGAAAAGCCCTATCCAGATTTACTTTGATGATGCCCGGCTCAGGAGGGATCCACGATCGATAGGGTTCATCAAAGGAGTTCTTGTGTCCAAATGCGGCTGCAGAGTGTGAAGGAATAGTTGTGCAGTGGTGAGAGCCGATTCGACTAGCTGTTGAGGGCGCGTACGTTGACGGCGAAAGATGAAGTGGTTGTGCGCTTTCCATATCTGCCAAAGTAGGAATGCAATGGTCTCCAAATTGGGTAAGTTAGCCCTATTCTCAATTAGATCTGCTAACCATGCGTCCATTTGGTGTGTGCTATTCGCTGAAATGTTGATGGACTAGCACCAAACATGCTGTGTCCAGGGGCATAACAGAAATAAATGTTCCAATGTTTCTGGGATTTGAGATGAGCATAGTTGACATACCGGGTTGGGGGTGATGTGTCGCCTAAACAGGTTTTCTTTGGTAGATAGCGCGTTATTGCACAGGGACCACAGAAAAATTCAGATTTGGGGTGCAGTTTTCACTCTCCATATTTGTTGCCATAAATGGTGTGGTGTGTTGTAGAATGAGGATGCTCGGTTGCTGGCTGTGCTGTGATCTGTCTATCTGATGTGGTGGTAGCCACTTTTCACTGTATACATGCCTGTATGTGTGCCTTTCCATATAATTTGGTTTGGAGTAGAATCTGGGCGTAGGTGTATGGCAGTAATGTCTTCGACCGTCTGGTTGTCAAAGCTCTGCCAGAGTAGGGGTTATTCCAGGTGTTCTGGTTTGGAATGATGAAACTAGCCACCTTCTCGGGTTCTCCTCTTGGTGCTAGTCCACCAATTATCCCCTATTTTAGCCATTTATCTTCTCGGACCCTTATTTTTTGCCCATTACCGACTGACCACTAAAGTTGATCTAAAATAGAGTCTCTGCCTAATAGTATACTTTGCCAACCCCAGGATGGTCTTTGTAACATCCCGGGCCCCACTGTGTAATATTGTCCGCTTTGGGTCACTCGCCCTAGCGTGGACGAACCGCCATCCCAGCCATGGTCTTTTCCCTCATGGCTTTAAAACGTGTTACATAGATTATAGGGACTAAAGTCTTATAAGTTAACCAAGATATTCCTCCCTAGGCGATGTGGGACAAGAGAGGAGGCTGTCACACTCTCCATCTCTTAACAAAACAGCGTCCTCGCTGTGGCCCCACGGGTGTCAGAACAGCATTCTTGCTGTGGCCCCACACGCGGTCGGGAGTCGGCTCTGATACCACTTGTAACATCCCGGGCCCCACTGTGTAATATTGTCCGCTTTGGTTCACCCGCCCTGGCGCGGACGAACCGCCATCCCAGCCACGGTCTTTTCCTTCACGGCTTTAAAACGCGTTACACAGGTTAGAGGGACCCAAGTCTTATAAGCTAACCAAGACCTCCTTTCTTAGGCGATGTGAGACAAGAGAGGAGGCTATCACACTCTCCACCAAAGCCTTATAAGTTAACCAAGATCTTCCTCCCTAGGCGACGTGAGACAAGAGAGGAGGCTGTCACACAACCCAAAGCGGACAATGTTACACAGTGGCGCCCGGGATGTTAACCAAGATCTTCCTCCCTAAGCGATGTGGGACAAGAGGGAGAGGACCCCTTCCTTGCGCACGTCCGGGGACTGAGGCGCGGACGCACTGCCATCCCTCCCCCCGCGCACCGCCGCTCGGGTCGTCACAGTCTTGATCTTTTTTCCGCATGCCAGAATTCCTTTGAGCGATAATATAGTCCTTTGAATATTTGACTCCATAAGGATGATGGATGCTGGAAGAGTCGCCAAGCTTGTTTCCCCAGAAGTGCTTTGTTGAAGGTGAGCAAATTTTGAAATCCAAGCCCCCCGCTATCTTTCCTCTCTTTAAGGAGGTCCCAACTCTTCCGATGAATATTGGACTTGGTGCTATTATTCTGCCACCAGAATCTAGCTATTTTTTGCTCAATGGACTTACAAATAGAGATAGGAATTTTAAAAATCGACATGGCATACTGCGGGAGAGCCTGTATCACTATTTTAAGTAAGATTTCCTTCCCTCCTTTAGAAATAAGATTCTCTTTCCACCCTGCCAACTTTGCATTGACCTGTCCCAGGATCTAGGCAAACATTTATTTTTTAGAAACTCCCCAATCAGACGAAATACCCAAATATTTGCCAGTTTTTTGAATCACCGGTACTCTGAGTTCGCTAGCCAGGTTTTCCTTTAAACTTATAGGGCAAGCTTTACTAAGGAATATGCCTGATTTGTTTCTATTTATAGCTTGTCCTGTTGCTAAACAATATTGCTGCAAAATGTTCGATAAGTTTTGGCATTCGAGAATCTGTCCATCTAGGAAAAATATGGCATCATCTGCAAAAAATAGATGGGATAAAGTAGGACACCACCTGTTCAATTTGATCCCCTTTAGGTTTCCCATGTCAACTGCTTGCTTGATAAGGCTTGATAAGACATTGGCCAGTAGGATGAACATATAAGGAGAAAGGGGATCTCCTTGTTTGAGCCCCCTTACCGGGTGGAAATAGGCTAATGGTTCGCCATTTATTTTAACACTAGAAGAGACCGTGGTAATGCATTGCATCACCCATTGAACCCATTTACTATGAAATCCCATTTGGTGAAGATAGGCCTCCAGAAAGTCTCACTCAACCCGATCATATGCTTTCTGCATATCCAACTTTAAGATTGCCTGAAAATGTTTCTTTTGTTCCTTGATGTTCATCTGATGCAGCACCTCTTGAACCACCAATTTATTATCTTGTATTTGTCTACCAGTAACAAAGGCGCTTTGTTCCGTTGAAATCAAATCAGTTACCCATGGTTTAAGGCGGTTTGCTAGCACTTTGGATATGATTTTATAGATAAAATTGCAAAGATTAATCAGTCGATATTGGTCTAATCTCTCTGGTTGAGGTACCTTTGGGATCAGAGTGATGAGTGTTTTATTGAAATCTGGGGGCATCAGACCAGACCTGAAAAATTATTGTACCGTGATGAAGATATCGTCTTGAAGAATATTCCAGTGATTTTGATAGAACAGCCCATTTAAACCATCAGGTCCCGGGGCTTTAGTAGCCCCTAACTGGAATGTTGCTTGTTGGATTTCCTCCCGGGACACCTCTGCTATTAATGTTGAGTTCATTTCCGCGGTAACAACCTGTGGACACTGTGTGATAATAGGGTCAAAATCATAGGAGCCAACAGAATTGTAAAGGCTTCGAAAGAAAGTTAGGGCCATATTCTTTAATTGCATTGGTTCTTGGATCCACCTTCCATGTTCATCTTGCATCATACTAATTCGGTTTCTTTTCCTCCTTTGTATTGTAGTTGCATGGAAAAATTGTGTTTTTGTCCCCTCCATGGCAAAGTATTCGAGTTACTAAGTTGTCTCAAATTAGCCCATAGTTGCTATCTTGGTTGATAAACCGCCGGTGCGTGGTGCGTGGATGCAGGTGAGCCTCATTGGAATGCCTCTTGGAGCATTGGAGTAGATCAAGTCAATGATATTAGCTGTATGGTTCTCCACACACAAGGAAATTTGGTCATGCCAAAAAACCACCAATCCACCAGCCAAGCCTGTAGGGCTCACCATAAAACAGCTCGAGTACAACAACACTTTGTTAAGCACTCCCAAAGTTTCCATTTCAAGAGGTTCTCTTTTTTCTCACCTAAGTAAGTCTTTTGCTAAGCCCTAAACTTCTTTCACCAAGTACAACATGACCTATTGAACACCACAAATAACCAGCACATACTGAAAATGGATTCTAGGTGTAAGCCGTTTAAACTGTAGCTAATATATTATGAATAGGACATTATCCTTGATATAGACTAGCAAAAGCATTGCATAACGTGCTGCATATTAGATAGACAAAAAGAGAGGAGATGGACAAAGTCAACAAACACAATATATTAATTGTATCATATATTTATGATAGGCAGTCCAAACTCTCTTAACTTTACATCATCAACATGATATATGTACACCTCAGACCAATAAAGAATGCACACTCACATTAAAGTACTAGATTACAACAACACTTTGTTGAGCACTCCTAAAGTTTCCATTTCAAGAGGTTCTCTTATTTCTCACCTAAGTAAGTCCTTTGCTAAACCCTAAACTTCTTTCACCAAGTACGGCATGACCTATTGAACACCACACATAATAGTAGCTCTCAAAGCTCTCTGGTCACACTAGACTATAGCAACAAGTGGTTGGTACTTTCACCTTCTTGCTTGCCCATAAAACACCAATTAATATACACCTTACCCCCTTCTAAGATTTTCACCAGTTCAAATTGCTCCTAAGAAGCTTCACATGCAAAAATGGCAACCTTTTTAGGGGTGTTAGAGTTTAGCTTCCAAATAGCCATGGAAATGAATTATCTCAACTATGTAGAATGATGACCAGGAAAAAAAAATAGTGAAAACTTGCAATTTTGAGACCAAGTGAAAGCTTTGCCTACAATAAAAATTGGTATACATGTGATAACAACATAACTAATGACTTTTAGGCATCGCTAAACTTCTATAAAATCCCTTCCGTCACCCCGTTAAACAGAGAGAAAGAAAGAAAAGAGAAACCGAGAAATTTCCTGGACAAGCCGGTGCCGGATCTAGAGCCGAGGGGGGCGCAGTAGTTCGCTGGTTGCGCGGTGGTTTGCTGTCGAAGAGAGGGAGGGCAGACAAAGACACGAGGAGAGAGAAAGAGTAAGGGATGGACGAGTCAAGGCCGGAACTAGAGCTAGAGGAGCGGCGTGGTGGTTCGCCGGTTGGAAAGAGGGAGGGCAGAGAGAGAGAGAGAGAGGAGGTCACACGCTGATCAGTCGGAAAGAGGAAGGGTAGAGAGAGAGAGAGGGGGAGGTCACACGCCGATCGGTCAGAAAGAGGGAGGGTAGAGAGAGAGAGAGAGGGAGGTCGCACGCCGGTCGGTTGCTCGCAGTCCTCTCGTCGATATTCTCCTGGTTTGTCGGTTGCTCGCGGTGGTTTGCCGGTCGGAAAAAGGGATGGTAGAGAGAGAGAGGGAGTTCGTCGGGGAGAGAGAGCGAGGGTAGAGAGAGAGGCGCAAAGAAAGAACTCGCAACAGAAAACCCTCTCTCCAGAAGCTATGGTACAAAAAAAATTCAAAATGGCACTTGAAATTGTGGGTCCACGAGGACATGTGTCGCCTTCCTACCACCTTCTTATTTGCCATGCTGGAGTACGAAGTGTACCAAATATTGGCTCCATGTCAGCGAGTGGGGACCACTATTTTTTCCAAACAGAAAATATGAATTTCTTCTTTTTTTATTTAAAAATTTCCCTCCATTAATAGGCTTGCATTGCCACAGAGAGTCATTTCCCTTCCTCTCTCCTCCCTTTTCTTTGCGTTGCTGAGCCGGAGGAGAGCATGGTTCGGGGTGAGGCTGGATGCCCTCGGCAACGGCTAGTTGGTCACGGGGCACGTGGCTGCCGCGCCGTCGTCGGAGGACTTGGACAGCCACTTCTCGATGCTCTCGCACTTGTAGGTTATGCTCGTCACGGGGTCCCTCATGAACTGCATGTTAATTATTTTTGTGATCCCACATTTTCGAACCCACATTTTCTCTTTGAAGTGGCGGTTATTTGACATGTAGTTTTTCCACATTCCGTACCTTTTTGTGACAACTGCCCATTTGATAACCGTCTTGATGGGAGACGGTGTATAAATGAACGATCGTTCATTCTAACGGGGTAATTACACGGTCTAACACAAACCATCTCTTTTGGAATACACCATTAGCATATGTGAGAGAATTGGGTTAGTAGTGTGTGCCCAATATTTATTTGAATTTTCAGGATTTTCCAACAAACGTGAATATGAACAATGGCTGGAGGTTTGTCTATAATCGATCTTGGCTTCCGCATTTGATTTTTTATATCTTACATTTGGTATTATAGTCATGTTTATTGCCTCTGCCTTGTTTTTGTCGAATTTATGGTGTATTTTCGGGCATTTTTGAAGATGAACAGTAATTTGGAATTTTAAGGCCAAGAAAGAAACTCGCCGATTTCGGGCAAATTCTGGCGACCCACCCCTTGATTTCGGACCCGTATGGTCGCACCACCATAAGGAACATTAGCCATGAGTTTTTCTGGTATATCGGTGTTTGTTGGAGGCTAATCGAGCGGTGGAAGTCGCGGTGGTTGATGATTTGTGTTTTGGGAATTTTTCGTTTGATTTGGGGCTAATTTCTTGCTCATTTTCGCCGAAACTTAGACCTATGTGGTCGTGCTGACATGCTCTCCAAATCCCATTATTTATTTGTATATGGGATGGGTTGCTAGAGAAGAAACGGCGGTGAAATCGCGGTTGAAAACAGCGAAAACTGGCGGAAAATTTCTTCTATGCACGAGGGCGAAGGCGCATGGGCTTCACGCATGGGCTTCACGCGCGCGCTGCAATTGTAGGTGCATGGAATTCACGCGCCACGCGCTCTCACGCGCGTTCAACCGCTACGTGCATAGATCCCACGCGCGTGGCAACCGCTGGCACGTGGATCTCACGCGCGGCAGTTGTTTGCACGCGCTTGCATGTTGGACTGCGTGCGTGCAGGCCACACGCCTGCCACGGAAATGGGCGTGTGCTTGGCATGCGCTTGACGTCCCCTCCCCGTGGCTCCTTTTACCGTTTTGCCCTTCTTGCAATTTTACAATCCTACGTTTGGCCAATTTATTTACTGTTCTGCCCCTTGGTACATTGTCCTTTCATGCATTTTATGAATATTTTGTGCATAAAATTAAATGTCCAATGATCCATATATTTAATTAGTTTGAGAGTAGCCACATCATCTTTAATTAATTAAATTATATATTAAGAGCTTTCGGATTATATTTAGAAATGGACATTGATTGTAATTAATTATATTAATATGTTGAATTTTATCCCACAAGAATTTTCATTATATTAAAATATTAATTAGGATGAAATATCATATTATTTTTCTTAATTTACCCACAGGGATTAATAAAAGGTATATAATATGGTAGTTTCTTCATGATGTAATTATGAATCTATTTAAATTAAAAACTTAGCCCACATGGAGTTTTTATGTTATATAATTCATATTCGTGACATGTTTACATTGGTAAAACATGATTTATGTATCTTTTACCTCAAATTTTGTGACATAAGCATGATTATTTGATATGCAGTTTTGCAACATGTGAATTTTTCTGAATTTAAAAGTGATGTTCCCATACTAAATGATGAGAATTATAAAGTTTGGAAGGAGTTAGTTCTTCTTCAATTAAGGTGGATGGACATTGACTATGCTATAAGGAAATACCAACCACCTACTCCTATTGATTTGAGCACTACAATTGAGATAGCCTTTTATAACCAATGGGAGCGGTCTAACCGCGTTTGTGCAATGTTTACAAGAACTAAGATATCTCTTAGTATTCGTGGTTTGGTTGCTCAGCATAGCAATGCTAAGGCTTTATTGGAGTCCATTGATTCGCAGTTTGAGACTTCTGAGAAGACGCATGCCATGACCCTAATTATGAAGTTTTCATCATTGAAGCTCACTAGTGTTAGAGGTGTATGTGAGCACATCATGCAAATGAGGAGCATTGCGGCTCAGCTTAAGAACCTTGAGGTTGAGATATCTGAATCATTCCTTGTGTATTATATTCTAAACACTCTCCCACAATAGTATGCACCTTTCAAGATCTCTTACAACATGCATAAAAATAAATGGTCAATTAATGAACTCATGACCCAAGAGGAAGAAAGACTGATTATGGAATTGAGAGAAAGTGCTCATTTGGCAACACGAAGAAAGGATAAAGGCCATGGCAAGCATAAGGGAAAGGTAAAATACCTCTCCAAACTGACATTAAGAAAGAATCCAAATGTTTCTTCTGTAAAAAGAATGGGCATACAAGGAATGATTGCGTCAAATTTAAGGCATGGCTTGAGAATAAAGGTAATTTAATCTTTTATGTTTGTTATGAATCTAATATGGCTGATGTAAGTCACAACACTTTGTTGATTGATTCTGGATCTACAATCCACATTTCGAATTCCTTGCAGGTTTTTAAAACCACAGAAAGGCAGTGTGAAGTGAACAAAGCATCTATTTAGGAAACAAGATGCGTTCGCATGTGGAAGCTATTGGGACATGTAGACTAGTTTTTAATAGTGGCTTTGTTTTGAATTTGGAAATCACCTTTTATGTTCCTAGTTTCTCTAGAAACTTAATTTCAGTTTTAAGACTTGTACCTTTGGGTTACTCTTTTTAACTTTTCAGATTCAAACTTCTGTTTATTGTTTAAATTTGAAATTGTTAGGAGTGGTACTTCGTCTGATGGTCTTTTTTGAATTAATTTACAAGACAATGCCTATTATGATGCAATGCATGTTCATGATAGCATGAATGGACCTAGACTTAGAACCAGGGAGGATGGAGTCAGTTTCCTACAAGTATGCCTTCCCACAGTGGGCGAACAACTCCCGTTCAAGCCCTTCAGGGACAGCCTTTTAGTAGAAAACCACTCTGTCATTTAGTTCAGAGCCTAGAGACACTCAAAGATGCCAGGATGATGATGTTTCCAACTATCCGAACTGCATTTCTCAGAGGATCCTACCAGGTTGGAGAAGAAGAGAAGTTTAGAAAGCCATTGAGAGTTTTCACAAAACACTCACTTTACTTCAAGGGACTCTGCCCAACACATTACATCCTCCTTGTCCTTTTATAGATAGTGAAAGATGACACACAAACAAGGACCATGCTCACGGTAACTGAAACAAACAAAGGTGCTGGAAACTTCCAGTAGGGAATTATTTGCACGGTATGAACAGTGACAATGGACAGTGATTTTCCTAACTTACTGCTATAGTAACGCTACAGTGACTTGCTGTAGTGACTTGCTACAGTGACTTGTACGGTGAGTAATCTCGTCTGCCACGAGCATTGTAGTCATAGTCTGAGTCGTCTCAACTGTGCATTGCCAGAAGGTGTTCTTCATATTTTTGCTCCAGTCCTGCAAATGAATCTAGTGAGAGAACTTGATTTGACGAGGATGCTTCCTCTTGATTCTGGGAGGAGCTTGTAGTGTCGGCAGGAATGTTGAGCTGAGGCCAATTGGATGGCTGAGCATAGTAGGATGTGTCCATGCCTATAGATAAGGACAAAGGTCCTTGATCATAGGGGTATTGGGAAAGAGGATCTCCCCATTGTGCATAGAGGTCTTGAGAGAACTGTGCTAGGTCATTTGTGTCTGTCATTTAGTGCTCCTATGATGATGCAGCTTGTCTGAATTCCTCGAGTGCTTCCTTGGCTTTTGGTGCTATGCTATAATGATCCCATGCAGTGGGTACATTATAGTTCCATGCATCTTCAGGGATGGTTTTATTTTCTTGGCATAAAACCCTTTGGAGTTCTCGGTACTGGTGCTCACAGTAACCAACAGGTCCTGAAAAGGATTTGTAAATCCGAGCTTCCGTATTGTGCAGTTGAGGCTTATAAGATGTGGTTCCTATAAACTGTGGGGCATTGGTAATGCTATCATTATTTGTGACAAAAGCCCATAGACGTCGAAAAAATAAAATAGTATGGACTTTAGGGTTTGGTTAGGTGGTTCTCAGTTCTTGCTGCAATAGATGTCTCCAGTGAGTAGGAGGGTAAAACCAGTTGAGGAAGGCTAAGAGATTTTTGTCATTTTCTTTTTTAATGTTTCCTCTATCGAGTCCAAATATCCTGGTGAGGTTGGCAATGAATCTTCTGGTTGAAACACAATAGCTATTAAGTACTTATTGGTTAAGTACCATAATAACCATTTGAGTTGATCAGGGAAATCATCTTCCTTCCAGATTAGAGGATGTATGAACGAATAATCTAAATTTAATCCAAAAGGATAAAGAATCGAATCTTCATTGAGTCTAAATAAATCTGTGTGGCATTGCCACATGAGGTTTTCCAAATTTTCAGTGAGGTTGTCATTCTGGATTTGCTCAACAATCTCCTAGGGGTATCGCCAACTTGGCTAATCTTTTATCTTCTCAATCTTGTACTTTTCATTGCGATGAAGAGTATGAAAGGCATGCCTTATGATGTATATGTTGATTTCTGCTGGTGTTTTTGGCCTTGACAAAAAGTCAGCAAGCACATTCTTCTTCTCGGCAACATGTTTGGTTTCAAAAGAGTATTTTGAAATCCATTCGGCCCATCAAAGCAGCTGAGAATTTGGGATATGCTTCTGCTTGAACTTGGTCATCTGAGAAAAGGATCCCATGTCTAATTCTACTAGGAAGTGATGACCAATGAGATATAATTCGAACTTTTTTATTCCATTTTTTACCGCCAAGATTTCTTTGAAAGTGGAATGATTATGCATTCTAGCTTGAGAAAACTTTCCACTTTTGTAGGCACACAAGTGTCTCTTATCATCAGTTTCTTCAAATAGAATGACCGCCCAGTATTCATCACTGGCGTCAGTCTGGAGAATTCTCTTCCTTGTTGAAGGGATTTGTAAGGGGGGAAGAGTCTGCATAATCTCCTTAAGTTCAGTGATTGCTTTAGTCTAAGATTTTCCCTAAGGTAGGAGATTTTTCTTCACCATTGATTGCAATGGAATCAGCAATTTTGCAATGTTTGGAACAAATTCTCTAAGATAATTAATTATCCCAAGAAATTGCTGAACTTGCTTTGTTGTGAAATTTTCTTCAGGGAACTTTAACAATTCTTGAGCAATATGTGGCTCTAGGTAGTATGTACCTTTGTTAAGGTGCATACTAAGAAATTCAATTTCTGTCTGGGCAATATTCATCTTTTTTTGAGAAAGCATAATTCCATGCCTTTTCACAATTTCCGCAAACTGCTCAAGGAGTTGGCAGTGTGACTGCTCATCAAGATGGTAGAGCAGGATATTGTCGATGTGTATTGCTGCACTTGACAGGATTGGTTGGAAAATTCAACACATGGGATTTTGAAAAAGGGATGGTGCTACCTTTAGGCCAAAAGAACAAACTTTCCATTGGAAGTGTTGGTTCGGAATACAGAACCATGTTTTGGGTCTGTCTTCAAGATGGATGTCCAATTGCCAAAATCTGGCTTTGAGATCGAATTTGGAGTAGATGTGAGCCTTGGATAATCCAGTAAAGAGGGAATTTCTGGAGGGTAAATAGAATTTGTCATCTTAGAGAAAAATATTGAGAGGCTAATAATTAATTACCAGTCTCATCTTTTCTCTGTTTTGCTCGGCACGCTTTATGACATAAAAGGCTTCACAAGCCCATTGAGAATTGGAGATTTCAATAAGACATTGCTGCAATGATTTCGAGCATTCCCTTTGAGCTAAAACCAGATGTTCTTGCTTCATTCCCATATGACTTGCCTTGGTTGAATTGATAGCTTCATTCTTTTAGAAAGGAATGCGAACAAAAAACTCTGGATTTTCCCATAAGGGATGAGAACACTTTTAAGTGAATTCAGAATGAGATTCCAAACAGGATTCCAACAACTTTTGCATGATCGGATCTAATAGACTCATTTGAATGGAAAAAAGTCTTTGATTATTGACGAGTTTAGAGAATTGGTCCTTATACTTCAAACATTTTCCAGGAATGATACGAAGCTGAGAAATCTGAGTTATGGTGTCCCAACCAATGATCAGATCTTTGTTGGGGAAATTGGATCCAAAGATTTTTGTGGTTATGGAACACTAGGGAAAAAACTGAACAATTACTGGGGTAGTTCTTACATTCGTGGAAAAAGTAACTCCTGAGGCAGAGTTTAAATATCGAACACAGGAAGTCTAATATTCTTCGAGAAGAACTTTAGTATCTAAGATCGAATAACTTGCTTCAGTGTCTATGAGAGCAATGACAGTGATAGGTTTGGCAAACTTTGAAGTGAAGATTTTTACAGGAAAATGAGGACAATGAATTTGGCTTGAAAAAATGTCAGTGCTTTGTTCCGAAGATGTGAGAGATATGTGAAAAATATCTTCAGAATTTGAATCTGAATCAGTTTCACTGGGGGTTTGGTAACAAGGTATGACACAAAGAGTTTGTTCAGATGGTTCTTCATCCGCTGTAAAAAAAGATTCGATATCATCATTTTTAAGAGATATACCAGTTTCATTCTCTATATGATGTATCGGGTGATTTTGAAATTTTCTTGTTTTGGGACAATTTTGGGCAAAATGTCATTTTTGATTGTAGATGAAGTATCGATTTGATTTCTTGTGGCCTAAGCGATCTTTCCTTTTACGTAGGTATCGCCACTTTTTCTTTCTTCGGAAGTGCTTAGAGCCATGTTTGGATTTCTTTATCCAAAGCTTATTGAAGTGCTTCTTTTTTCTGGAAGATTTTCCACAAGAATTATCACAATCTTGCTTGGAGCATTTGATCTTTAACTTATGGCGAGAACATGCTATATCAAGTTCTTTGTTGTCTGTGAGATAAGTTTGGGCCATTTGACGCTTTATACACAAATCATCAAGGCACAAATGGATTTTTTTGTTGTATTTCTCCTAACGTAATATCCTGGATTCTTCTTTGTCGGCTGAGAAAAGCTCTCTCAACCATTTGGGATAATTCTTTGGGGATGAAAGTCAGAAAGATGTGCTTTAGGTTTGGATTAGCTCCAATACCATAGAAGAGCTTAAGCATTTCTCGTTAGTGTTTATTAAGATGTTTTTTTTTTCTTTTTTTTTCTTTTTTTCTGGAGAGAGCAGCATCTTCTCTTGAAAAATTCTCTCATTTTAAGCTCTTAGAGGTCAGAAGGTTTTCCAACGAAAAAATAATATAGGAGGGTAATGGCATGACTAAAGTCAGGTGAGAGTAAAAATTGAAGCTGGTCTTGTTCTGACATCGATTGTTACCAATGCTTGAGGCTGCTTGTAAACCTTGTGACAAAACCAAAAAGGAAATCACATTTATCTTGATTGGTAAGAGCTTGGGCATTCAACCAAGTATGAAATTCTTCGAGTCTTTTTGGCCATTTGTGATAGAGAATGTCATCAACAGTAAATAAATTATTTTGATGCATTAGACACATGCCGAGAGGGATTGCTTGGCTGAACAACCTGCTATTGGAAGGGTTTGATTCCATATCCTGGTCTGAGTACAATAAGAAAGGAATCAATGGTAGGGATTGAGAATGATGAAGATGATGAGAAGGATACCCAATATGATTCGGTATAAAAAAAAATGTTTGGAAAAGCTTGTTCTGCTGGAAATAGGATCTGATCTTTTGGAATGGCATGATCAGGCTATCAAGTGACAAGATCGGGTTATTCTTCCTGATTGCCCAAATCTTTTAGGAAAGATTCCAACGGATTGGATAATATCATTTGATCTGGCTTTTCCTTTATAACAAGCAAGGATTCTTTGGGTATTTTCTCTTTTCCCTTTTCCTTCCTTATTCGATCCAATTCTTTGAGGCGATTTCGCATCTCTACCACATCTGTCTTGTCCTGTCTGATAGGAACATCTGTGAGGGCAGCAAAGATAGACATCTAAGGTGGTGGAGGCGAATGCTCTATTCGTACCGTGGTCAGGAATGGATTGAAAGGATTGAACCTTCATTCCTCAAGGAGTTGGATTTGCCTTTTGAGCTTCTCTATTTCCGGCTTAGGACTTTCGAAATGATGATACCCTAAATGTTGTCCGGATTCCAAGGCATGAAGCCTCTTTTGGAAATCGGAAAGCATCTTCTTGGTGGTTTCATCATATCTTTGAAGATCTTGTTGCACATTCACAATGTTGGAATCAATTGCTTTAAACGCATTGTTATGTGCTAAAAGAGTCTTCAATTGCCAATTTAAGATGGCTTCAGCAACATGAATCCTTTTTTGTCTTCCATGTTCATCCACATCGGTGGGGGCAGGTATCTTGGGAGCATGCTGATATCTACCTTGTGGATCACTGAATTCTTCCGATGCGGGAAACGAGAGCTTGGAACTTTCTCGGGCAAGAGGGGGAAAGTCTGTCTCATAGAACATGGCGATGGAAGAACTCGGTGGTGTTTATGCTTGAGCTTTAAGTGGGTAGGAATGCTTCTTTGCCCACTTTAGGATTGGCTTATAAAATGGAGAAAGAGCTGGTTGTTTTTGAGAAGGAGATGGAGGAGGTGATGGTGGTGGAGTTGGTGAGACTGGGGGTGGAGTAATGAACTCTGGTGGTGGAGTTGGTGCATAAGAAATCATAAACTGGAATTTGTCGCACTCACCAAAAGTATCAACAGAGGGGTCTCCATTCAGGTACTTTTGGTACATACTTTGGCTTCTTGTGTTTCCGTGGTTTTGCATTTGGATCTACCTCGTTGGGAGAGTTTGTGCAATAGGAACATTGACAGAATGGATCCTAGAAATAGTGACCATACCGGTCCTTGTAGTAATGGACAGGGTGTCCATCACTTTTGAAATATTGAATAAGCTTTTCTGAATCTGGTTCGGAAATTGACTGAGGAACACATGGTTCAATAATGAAAACAGTTCCATCCTTCTTTTTGACGAACTCAGAATTCAATGACCGACAAGACTTGTTATTTTGATGCAATTTTTCATAGTTGATGATCCAAGTCTCTAAAAGGAGTTTGGCCAACATTTCCTTTGGGATTTGTCTGGGAACATGAATGCAAGATGCTTGATCATTTTGCATGGAAATGAATAGGGCATATTCATTTCCATTGTGGAAATTCAAATCAAGAGCATAAATCTACACTCGATAAACCATCTGGTAATATAGTGTTGCGGCAACGGAGTTAGCAGTTTGAGGAGCTCCAGTGAGCTGAACCTGAACTTTTAGAAAAGAAAGTAGCTAGGGGTCTGAAAGGGCTATATTGAAGTTTGGATACAGAGTCACAAGACTGTTCCAGCATTAAGAATGGTTTGAATAGTACCAATACAAGCATGATGGTACTCTAAGAATCGTGTATCCAGTAACGCAATTCTTGCCATAACTAGCAAGCCCTTGCGACCATGAAAGGTAAGAGCAAGACGAACAACCTCATAATGGACATGAGAATATCCTTGTTGAATCCATTGCCTGGGAAACTCTGGAGGAATCTGTACAGTAACAAAGTACTCATTTTCAGTGGCAGGAATGAGATGTTGGTCGAACTTGGAGGATTGGACGTACTCCTTTACTTCCTTTGGAGTTTGGCAAATGAGTTGACGAATGGAGTGAATGGTAGAAAATGATGAGGTGGGTTTAGCAAAAGCAGAATAAGGGTTCATAAGGGGAAGTTGAGTTTCAGAGATCTTGGTTTCATCGTTAAGAGAGACTTCATAGAGATAGTCTATCTTAGAAGCATTGGAAACATGGAAATCTAAAGGTGTTGAAGAAGATGGAGATGCAGCGAGATAAACTGGTGCTTCTAGTATTTCTGGATCAGTCATGATGTGAAGAGATCTTCTTAGCATTGGATTCACTAACTGAACGCATGGAACATATATTATTACAACGAAACCATGGCTCTAATACCATGAATGGACCTAGAATTAGAACCAGGGAGGACGAAGTCAGTTTTATGCATGTATGCCTTCCCATAGTGGATGAACAACTCCTGTTCAAGCCCTTCAGGGATAGTCTTTTAGCAGAAAATCACCCTGCCCTTTAGTTCAAAGCCTAGAGACACTTAGAGATGCCAGGATGATGATGTTTCTAACTATCTTAGCTGCATTTCTTAGAGGATCCTGCCAGGCTGGTAATTAATTATCAGCCTCTCAACATTTTTTTCCAAGATGATAAATTCCCTTTACCCTCTAGAAATTTCCTTTTTACTAGATTATCCGAGGCCCACTTCTACTCCAAATTCAATCTCAAAGCCAGATTTTGGCAATTGAGCATCCATCCTAAAGACAAACCCAAAACAGGGTTCTGTATTCCGAACCAACACTTCCAATGGAAAGTTCTTCCTTTTGGTCTAAAGGTAGTACTATCCATTTTTGAAAAGGCCATGTGTCGAATTTTCCAACCAATCCTGTCAAGTGCAGCAGTATACATCGACGATATCCTATTCTACCATCTTGATGAGCAGTCACACTGCCAACTCCTTGAGCAGTTCGCGGAAATTCTGAAAAGGCATAGGATTATGCTTTCTCAAAGAAAGATGAATATTGCCTAGGCAAAAATTGAATTTCTTGGTATACACCTTAACAAAGGTACATATTACCCAGGCTTTACCAAAAAAAAAAAAAGGTACATATTACCCAGGGCCACATATTGCTCAGGAACTGTTAAAGTTCCCTGAAAAAAATTTCACGACAAAGCAAGTTCAGCAATTTCTTGGGATAATTAATTATCTTAGAGATTTTGTTCCAAACATTGCAAAACTGCTAATTCTATTACAATCGATGTTGAAGAAAAATCCCCCACCTTGGGGAAAATCTCAAACTAAAGTAGTCGTTGAACTTAAGGAGATTATACAAACTCTTCTCCCTTTGCAAATCCCTTCAACAGGAAAGAGAATTCTCTAGATTGACGCTAGTGATGAATACTGGGCGGCCATCTTGTTTGAAGAAATTGATGGCAAGAGACACCTGTGTGCCTACAAGAGTGGAAAGTTTTCTCAAGCTGAAATGCATAATTATTCCACTTCCAAAGAAATCTTGGCGGTAAAAAATGGAATAAAAAAGTTTGAATTCCATCTCATTGGTCATCACTTCCTAGTATAATTAGACATGACATCATTTCCTCAGATGACCAAGTTCAAGTAGAAGCAGATTCCAAATTCTCAGTTGCTTCGATGGGCCGAATGGTTTTCAAAATACTCTTTTGAAACCAAACATATTGCCGGGAAAAAGAATGTGCTTGCTGACTTTTTGTCAAGACCAAAAGCACCAGCATAAATCAACATGTACATCATAAGGCATGCTTTTCATACTTTTCATCGCAATGAAAAGTACAAGATTGAAAAGATAAAAGATTGGCCAAGTTGGCGATACCCCCAGGAGATTGTTGAGTAAATCCAGAATGACAGCCTCACTGAAAATCTAGAAAACCTCATGTGGCAATGCCACACAGATCTGTTTAAGCTCAATGGAGGTTTGATTCTTTATCCTTTTGGGTTAAATTCAGATTATTCGTTCATGCATCCTCTAATCTGGAAGGAATATGATTTCCTTAATCAACTCAGATGGTTATTATGGTATTTAACCAATAGGTATTTAATAGCTATTGAAATTCCAACTAGAAGATTTATTGCCAACCTTACTAGGATATTTGGACTTGTTAAAGTAAACATTGAAAAAAAAGATGACAAAAATCTCTTGGCCTTCCTCAACAGGTTTTATCCTCCTACTCACAGGAGACTTCTATTGCAGCAAGAACTGAGAACCACCCAACCAAATCCTGAGGTCCATACTATTTTGTTTTTCCGACGTTCATGGGTTTTTGTCATAAATAATGGTAGCATTACCAATGCCCCATTGTTTATAGGAACCACATCCTATAAGCCTTAACCGCACAGTACAGAAGCTCAGATTTACAAATCCTTTCCAGGACCTGTTGGTTGCTATGAGCACTAGTACCGAGAACTCCAAAGGGTTTTATACCAAGAAAATAAAACTATTCCTGAAGATGCATAATGTACCCACTGCATGGGATCATTATAGCCTAGCACCTAAAGCCAAGGAAGCACTCGAGAAATTCAGATAAGTTACATCATCACAAGAGCACGAAATGACAGACACAAATGACCTAGCATAATCCTCTCAAGACCTCTATGCACGATGGGGAGGTCCTCTTTCCAATACCCCCATGATCAAGGACTTTTGTTCTTATCTATAAGCATGAACACATCCTACTATGCTCAGTCATCCAATTGGCCTCAGCTCAACATTCTTGCCGACACTATAGGCTCCTCCCATAATCAAGATGGAGCATCCTTGTCAGTCCAAGTTCTCTCACCAAATTCATTTGCAGGACTGGAGCAAAAATATGAAGAACACCTTCTGACAATGCATAGTTCAGACGACTTAGACTACGACTACAATGCTCGTGATAGACGAGACTACTGATCATACAAGTCATTGTAGCAAGTCACTGTAGCATTACTATAGCAATAGGCTAGGAAAATCATTATTCACTATCATTGTTCATATCGTGCAAATAATTCCCTACCGGAAGTTTCCAGCGCCTCTGTTTGTTTCAGGACCTGTGAGCATGGTCCTTGTTCGTGTGTGACCTCCCACTGTCTATAAAAGGCAAGGAGGATGTAATGTGTTGGGCAGAGTCCCTTAAAGTAAAGTGAGTGTTTTGTGAAAATTCTCCATGGCTTTCTAAACTTCTCTTCTTCTCTAGCCTGGTAGGATCCTTTAAGAAATGCAGCTCGGATGGTTAGAAATGTCATCATCTTGGCATCTCTGTGTGTCTCTAGGCTTTGAACTAAATGACAGAGTGGTTTTCTGCTAAAAGGCTGTCCCTGAAGGATTTGAACGGGAGTTATTCGCTCACTCTGGGAAAGCATACCTGTAGGAAATTGACTCCGTCCTCCCTAGTTCTAAGTCCAGGTCTATTAAAAAACGATGTGTTGTGAAAGAAGATTCCTCTAGGTTATGGCATCGGAGATTAGGACATATCTTCATAGAAAGAATTAAGCAATTGGTAAATGATGGAGTACCAAATACTTTAGATTTTATTGATTGTGATACTTATGTGGACTGCATAAAGGGAAAGCAAACCAATAAAATGAAAAAAAAAAGGTGCCAAGAGGAGCACATAAATATTAGAAATCATACATACGGATATATGTAGTCCGGATTTGGACTCATGTGGTTAGAAATACTCCATCTCTTTCATAGATGATTACTCACGTTAGATGTATCTCTACTTGATTCATAATAAGCATGAAGCATTAGATGTCTTTAAGGTATTTAAGGCGGAAGTAGAGAAACAATGCGGTTAACAAATTAAGATCGTGAGATTAGATAAAGGTGGAGAATTCTATGGTAAATACACTGAAGATGGACAAACACTCGGTCCATTTGCAAATTTTCTTCAAGAGCATGGGATAGTTGCCCAATATACTATGCTTGGTTCTTCGGACCAAAATGGTGTAGCGAAAAGAAGAAACTGAACTTTATTGGACATGGTGCACCATATGCTTAGTGGCTCCAAACTTCATAAGTCCTTATGGACTAAAGTACTTAAGACGGCAGTGTACATATTAAACCGAGTTTCGACCAAGGCTGTCCCAAAGATACCTTTTGAGTTATTTAAAGGTTGGAAACCGAGTTTGCAACATGTACATGTTTGTGGATGCCCGTCTGAAGTGAGAGTTTACAATCCACAAGAAAAGAAGTTGGACCCAAGGACCATAAGTGGGTATTTAATTGGATATGCCAAAAGGTCTAAGGGATATATGTTTTATTATCCATCTCACATCACTAGGATTGTGGAATCAAGAAACACAAAATTTCTTGAAAATGACTTGATTAGTGGGAGTAATTGATCGAAGGACTTTGTTCCCAAGAAAGATTATATAGACACTCAATCTTCCACCTTAAGTTTAAGGTTGGTTGTTGTTCATAATGCCCCTTTAGTTCAGTCGGCTATTGAACAACCGATTGTTGAAGTTCCACAACCTACTAATATTGATTTAATAGATCCAATTGTTCAACAATTACCAGAAATTGTTGAACAACCGATTGAGCAACATGCTCCTCAATAGAATGTTGATGCAACATTGAGAAGATCTGCTAGAATAAGGAAATCGACAATTTCTAGTGGTTATATTGTGTATTTACAAGAATCTAACTACAATATTAGAGCTGAGAATGATCTCGAAATATTTTCACAAGTCATGGATAGTGATAAATCCAATTTGTTGTACAATGCCATGAAGGAAGAGATGAATTCTATGGCATTTAACGAAGTCTGGAATTTAGTTGAGTTGCCTGATGGTGCGAAGGCCATTGATTGTAAATGGGTCTTCAAAACTAAGAAGGATTCATTGGGTAACATTGAAAGATATAAAGCTAGATTTGTTGCCAAAGGATTCACGCAAAAGGAAAGAATCGATTACACATAGACTTTTTCTCCTATATCTAAGAAATATTTTTTTTTTCGTATTGTTTTGGTATTGGTTGCCCATTTTGATATGAAATTACATCAGATAGATGTGAAAACGGCGTTCCTCAATGGAGAACTAGAGGAGGAGGTTTACATGAACCAACCTGAAGAATTATCCTCTAACAAAGGTGAGCATTTGGTGTACAAGCTTAAGAAATTTATATATGGCTTGAAACAAGCATCCCACCAATGCTACTTAAGGTTCCATGATGTCATATCTTCATTCGGTTTTGTAGAGAATGTCATTGATCAATGTATATACTAGAAGGTCAGTGGGAGCAAAATTTGTTTCCTTGTGCTATATGTTGATGATATTTTACTTGCAACCAATGATAAAGAGTTGCTACATGAGGTGAAATAATTTATCTCTAAGGGTTTTGACATGAAAGATATGGGTGAGGCATCTTATGCCATTAGCATTAAGATCCATAGAGATAGACCTCAAGAAATTTTAGGACTATTTCAAGAAACCTATATCAAAAAGGTCCTAGAGAGATTTCAGATAAAATATTGTTCACCAAATATAGCACCCATTGTGAAGGGTGACAGGTTCAATTTGAACCAATGCCCAAAGAACGATCTAGAAAAGGAACAAATGAATAACATTCCATATGCTTTTGCCGTCGGAAGCTTGATGTATGCTCAGGTTTGCACTCGACCTAACATCGCTTTTGTTGTGGGAATATTGGGAAGACATCGTAATCCAAGTATGGACCATTGGAGAGCTGTAAAGAAAGTGATGAGATACCTTCAAGGTACCAAAAAGTACATGCTTATGTATAGATGTACTAACAACCTGGAAGTAGTCAGTTTTTCGGATGCGGACTTCGCGGGCTACGTTGATTCACAAAAATCAACATCTGGATACATTTTTATGTTAGCCAGCGGAGTCGTGTCATGGAGAAGTGCCAAGCAGACTTTGACTGCTACTTCCACTATGAAGGCTGAGTTCGTTTCTTGTTTTGAGGCTACCTCACATGGTGTATGGTTGAAGAGTTTTATTAGTAGGCTTAGAATTGTTGATTCTATTTCTATGCCATTAAAAATATATTGTGACAATTCAGCTGTGATTTTTATGGCTAAAAATGTCAAAAGTCGCAGTCGAAGTAAGCATATCAACATCAAGTATTTAGCCATAAGGAAACGTATTAAGGAGAATATAGTGGTCATTGAACACGTTAGTACTTAATTAATGATAGTTGATTCTCTTACTAAAGGCATGCCACCGATGAAGTATAAGGATCATGTGACTAGTATGGGAATAGGTCCCATTATGTGATTTGTCGTCATATGGACGATTTTTGTTGTATGAAACTCTTATTCTGTTGTAATGTTGATTCTTAATTTTAGTGTACACATTTTCTTGTTTATGAGAATGTCATTTATTCTTGGTTTTGGAATAAATATATGGTTTATTCATTAAGATGTGTTGTCACATATAGGCTAACATTAAAGAAATAAGATACATTGTGATATATGGAAGATATTACTCACTCTTAGAGGACATGTCGCCATGATCCATGTGTTTTGTTTCTTTTCTTTAAGCATAAAGTTTTTCGTGGAATTGATTGGATAATCCGCATGATGAAAATGATGGGATCAATTGGGAGAATATTATTTATTTTTGTGATCCCACATTTTCGGATCCACATTTTATCTTTGAAGTGGCGGTTATTCGACATATAGTTTTTCCACATTTCATACATTTTCGTGACAACCGCTCATTTGGTAACCGTCTTGATGGGAGATGGGGTATAAATAAAATATCGTTCATTCTAATGGGATAATTACAAGGTCTAACACAAACCCTCTCTTTTGGAATACACCATCACTATATGTGAGGGAATTTGGTTAGTAGTGTGTGTCCGATATTTCTTTGAATTTTCAGGATTTTTTGACGAACGTGAATACGAACAATGGTTAGAGGTTTGTCTATAATCGATCATGGCTTCCGCATTTGATTTTTTATATCTTACACTGCAGGGATATTGAACAGAGGAAGTATCGAGGGATCTCGACGTTGCGGCCCTCCATGAATCGATGCAGCAACTCTCAAATTGAAGAGAGAGAGAGAGAATGTCATGAAGTTGAAAAGAGGGAAGTGGTCCAGGCCAGATCTTGAATCATATGCAATTCACATGCACCGTCGAATAGTTTAACCAGTCATTCTCTTGCTTCTGTCATCTAGCTTGCTAGCTTCTTTCAAGCTCATTTCTCACTTGCCTTTCACATGTTTCGACTGCAAGAAAGTAGCTTCAAGCACTTTCTTTCTTCTTGCCCAGAACGTGTTCCTTTCTTCTTCTTTCATTCTCTAAGAAGAAAAATTTCTGCCGAAGTAAATGAGCAATTGAGCAACAAACTGCCCCAAAATCTGCCTATAGTTGCAGTCAGTTGCTGATAAATGAAGTCCAAATCCTGAATGATACGTTTCTTGATGAAATTGAGGATTTGCTAATTTTAATGGGTGTATCTCTAGGAGTTTCTGCTTTATAGAGCTTGCGCCAAACTAACTCGAACAAGAGCTGGACCTTCAAGGTTGGCTGGTAAGCCGATGACAATTTGTTGCGTGTTTTGCAAATGTTTGTTGAAAGTCCGAAGGCAGACTTCAGCAGCTAGTATCTGCAGAATTAGAAATGAAAGAAACCTTTTTCAAATGAAGAGACATTTGCTCGAGGGCGTTTCTTACACAATTTCATCATTTTCTTGTTCATAAGAATGCGATTCTAAAGAAGTTCAAGATGAAATCACAAGCATTTGCTTCTCTTGTATGGTTTGTTGGCTCTCTTCTGTCGCATGATAGTGGCGTTTTAACCCTCGGAAGCAATGTCGTGGGGCAAATTTACTCTCTGGGAAAGTGCTCTGTTTTGATCGTCTGGTATTTGTACATCATCATTCCACTGACGGATTGTCGTCTCAAAACTGAATCAGCCAAAATCCTCCATTCAGTTCATCTACAATCTGTTTTGTTTTTGTTTTTTTTTTTTTTTTTTTTTTTTTCGCATGACCTAGTTGCTCCGTGCTTGGAAATCAAAGAGCGACTCCACAAGCTTTGGAGCAGCGTACGCTCCACTCGTACAAAAAGCATACCAGAAACTGGTTCCTGGGCAGTTATGATCTCGACATCTACTGAGCAGTAGATCCTCGATGACATCTCTTGAAGATAATTTTGCCATGAATTGCTTGTTGTAGCCCTTTTGCATGTTTTTACGTCTAATAAGGATTGAATATCAATGGCCCACTATATAAACTGGTCATGGTTGCTTGATTAATAGAGCGCATCCCCATCTCGTCCGGCCAATCTTCCCTGTTCTTACGTGTGATAGGGAAGAACGCGTAACTGTCTTGCTGTACAGCATGGGAAAAGAATCAAAACCAACATCATGCGTCAATCTGCTGCTCTTTCTGGGACACAGAGGACGCTGTTGAAGGCAATGTGTTACCTCAGTTGAGCGAGTCTGTTTATTATAATCGCTTGTCGAATAGCTTCGAGGTCCTGCCTTCTATCCACAGACACCATGCCTGGAGAAAAGTAACGTCATATGCCGTCATTTTAGGAAGGCGTGGAAGGCAAAAATACATTATGCTGCACTTTATAACTTTTAACACATCCTAGCAACTTCAAGAACGGCCTGGAGGATTCAATCCGACATTCTGCTTTTCGCTTAAGATCTCTAGCATCATTACGCCGAATCCGAAAATGTTTGATCTCCTGGAGAAAAGACCTTCGATTGCATGCTCAGGAGACATGTAACTACTTCTATCATCGTTCAAAATACCGTAGCATCGTGAGCATACGGCACGTGCAAAACGGAACAAGTATACTTCAGCACATCGTATGTACTATGTGTGGACAATCATATTTGCTTTTGCATAGGATTCATTATCTTCGATGATCCACGCTCCAAAGTCCGGTTTCTTAGGGTTCAAGTCACCGTCCAACAACAAGAGCACTGGTTTTCAAGGTCTTTATGAATGATTGCTCAACCTGAGTATTTGTGGATGTAGAGAGCAGCCCTACAATGACGATGAAATTAGTATGAAATCATGTGTTGTGCCTTAGAAGTTAGAACACTGATCGTGCTCACACCAAATAAAAGTTTCCGACTAAAATGCATGGTTGATTAGAAAATTATTCCAACTTTAAGTTCTTCCCTTCAAAAACATCGACGAAAATTTGAGAAATGTATATTTTGATGCCTACTTCCATTTCTTTTGCCTCTTTCCCAAGAGGATGTAATGTGAGAAACACATCATGTGGCAATGATAAATGGTCTAACCAACTAATCGGAAAGCGAGATATACACACATTGAATGTATCATGGTTACAAGATTTAGAAGATTATCTCAATTTTAAGTTCATCCCCTTGAAAACCACCCATGACAAAAAAAATTGAGAAAATTTTATATAATTCAATGCCTGTTTTCAATCCCCTCTTTCCCATGAACATGTTTAAGGTGAGGAATACATCGTCCGGTAGTGATGGATGGTCTAACTGATGAATGAGGAAGTGAGATACACACGCGCTTGACACCAAGCAAGATGAGTTCATAGCACGAGAGCGAGCAACGAGGATTGGCGACGCAGCGGGTCCCATGCGGTGGAACTGCAAGAACATAATACATTTCTCTCCAACAGAGCATCATTCGGGCATATACTGGCTTGGGCTAGGCCCGAGAACAATAGGGACGGGCCCGATTCCATTAGCTGAGGTGGATCTAATCGGCAAGGATCGGATGGCCCAGATTGTTGCGTCAAGCATAGGCCACTTTGAAGTTCGTATAAAATACGCTTCCCTGTCTCCATCTCTCTGTCTCACCCCCGTTTCTGTCCTCACCGTCTCAACTAGGGGTGAGCAGCGGTCTAGGGTCGACCCTGGACCGACCCTGGACCGGCCCAACCCTACCGGTCCTGGTCCAGTTCCCAAGAGGACTGGGTCGGTCCTTGGTCCTGAAATTCTAGGACCAACATTGTGCGGGTTGGTCCTCGGTCCTAAGAGTTTTGGGTCGGTCCAACCCTGGACCAACCCTGTATATTATATTATATTATTTATAATTATTTTATATATTCAAACCTAAGTAAAATGTCTGTTATATTATATTATATTGAGATGTTCTATCAATAACACAAATAGTAATTTCAATTTAAAACTTTTGTTGAGTATTAATTATGTGTCGTTTGTTTTGTTTTCAGGTATTTAGAAGTTCAGGTGAATTAATAAGATGTGAAGTTATATATTCATGGTAAATATTAAGTATTTTGAATTTTTTATGATTTAATTGTATTTTACTAATGCATTTCAACTGCACTTTGCTTTTCAATTTGTGTCAAATGGTAGAAGTTTTTGAAGAGTAGAGTAGTACTGTAGTTCTACGATGATTTGCTAGTCAAGTTGTGTGAAGCTCATTTTTTGGTTGAGTGGACTCTATATAATCAAATGCAGGAAAACGCTTTTGCATATGGTGTTATAAATATTAAAGATAGATGATTACAAGAACTTTCCATCTTGTCCCATATCTCGATGAGCGGTTAGCAGGTACGGAATTTTTATTATTGTGTCATCTTAAATTTGCTAAATATGTATTGGTATTTATGGTTTAGTTGCACAATGCTGCATTGTTGATGGATGTGTAATTGGAATTTGTAGGTTTGCTTTTTTAGGGAATATAAAAAATAAGACGAAAAAAATTATCGATTGGTCCCGGGTTGACCCTGGAACCGGACCGAACCCATTAGGTCAGATCGGATGGAGGAAATGCGTAGGATTGGACGGCCCGGATTGTTGCGTCAAGCTAACGCGACAATCTTGAATAAAACACGCTCCTCTCTCTCGCCCTCCTTGCTCCTCAGCCTCTCTTCCCCTCTCTCCCTATCTCCCTTGATCGGCCTGGCTTTGTCATATCTTCTTGAATTTATAGAACTCTGATTTAGTGCGATAAAGAAACCCCATTTGGTGCAATTTCTTCTTTAAAAAAAATTGGCCAGAAAACATATATGCCAGCATTGCCTTCCTCGATGTTGAAAACAGTTTTATTATGATGATCTCTGCAATAGATCCTAGCCATCCTGGACCGATCACCCTAAGTGGAGTGAATATAACCTCGAATAAATCTTTCAAACTCCTGGATCGGACAGCCCAGATTGTTGCGTCAAGCTAAAGCCACTCTGAATAAAACGCACGCGCTCCTCCTCTCCTCCTCTCTATTTAAAACATTAGTTGGCCCTCAGCGTCTCTGTCTCTCCTCAGCCTCTCTTCCCTCTCTCCCTATCTCTCTTGCTCGCGTGCGTCTATTTCAGCGGACTGATCATGTCGAGTAGTAGTTCTACTTCAATCTTCAAATTTGGAAATTTGAAGTTGCATCAAGGTTCTGATCAGACGCTCGTCTGTGTGGATGGAATGGTCGAGCTCAATCCTACACAGAAGCGCGTTGATTCCGAATCGGAATCGGCCCCTGTCGGTTCCGAATCGGAATTGGTGACAGGGAAGGGCAGCCATTCCAAATTTAAATCGGCGACAGGGAATTTTTCTCGACCGAGCACGGTGAGTGGGATTTCGACCTGGAAGGGCGGCCATTCCAAATTCAAATCGGTGATAGGGAATTCTTCTCAACCGAGCACGGTGAGTGGGATTTCTCCTCGGTCGCTTGTCTATTTCGGCCTTGGAGGCAGCGACAGTCGATGCCGTTTCGGCCTGGAGCTTTTTTCCTTTTTCCTATTTTTTTCTTGATTCTTTCTTTTTTCCTTTTTCATTGTGTGAAGTCTCCTGCCCTTGCTCCTCCTCGGGATGTACACATTGACTCGGCTGCCCAACAACCGTATGGAACTCATCTGTCTCTTTTCCCATTTGTTGTAATTTTATGTGATAATTTAGGAAATTATTATCTTAGCTGCTTGCCATGGCATCCTGATTCCTCAAGTGCGAGTTTAAAATTTCATTTGCTAACTGTCTTTGCTATATATGTTATTTATATAATCACATTGGCGCACATGTTGAAACTTCGAATGCAGCTAAAAATGTTTATTTTCGTGGATTGCCTTTAAAATCTTGCTTTATCCTTCCGTTTGGTGCATTGCTGCCCAATTTCCGGTAGAAGAACAGCCCAAGTGCCATAACTTAGCATGGGGGATACTTAAGTGTCATAACTTCAAAACGGTACACTTAAGTGCCACTTTCTTTTTCTAGTGGAACACTTAAGTGCCACCTTCGGCGACCCTTGCCGGAAATCCTACGTGGCAATATTTTATTATTATTTTTTGCCTACGTGGCTTGCCGGAGAGCTGAGTCGGCTCTAACTCACCAGAAACAACGTTGTCTGCATAATAAAAGCCCAAAATCTTCCAAAAACGACGTCGTCTCCCCAAATGCCCCAAATCTAAAACCCTAAATCGGCCAAAATCCCTATTGAAGTGCTCGAATCCAAGTCTCGAACCCTAATTTTCATTTGCCCAAAATTCCTTCGTCGAATCTTGAAAATGGAGAGCGGGATTCGCAGTAGCGCCTCAATTTCCTCTCACTGAAGCGAAGGAGAAGGCCAGCGTTTCTGTTTTTGTGGGTTACCGAGTCCAAGAAGAATATCGTGGACTCAAATCAATTATGGGAGAAGATTTTATGGATGCGCCCGATATAAAGAAGCGTCAAAGTGCAAATACTTCAAATGGATCGATGCGAAGTTCTCTGACCGAGCCACAGAGGTGATATTGGATTTACTTCATAAAAGACAACAATCTCCATCTGTGTTCGTGGACGACTTGGACAATGTTGACTCAATGCAAGCTCAAGCGTCTTCATTTAAATTTTTCAAGAATGAAGTCTCAATGCACGCTCAAGCATCTTCAATTAAACCTTTCAAGAATGAAGTTTTAATGATGAAAATTGAACGAAAGTGTTACCAAGCATGTATTATGGTGTTGTTTTGTTGTCTATTGTACTTTATGATGAAATGTAAAGTACTTGAAAATGAAAAAAAGTTTCTCCGACTGCCATAGTTAAAAATGGTGTTGTTCTGGATTAAATGTAGGCTTTTTTCTTTTTGAAAGATGCAAAGAAGTTTGTGTTGTTCCACAAGATTATTGTGGCTTTGTTGTTGTTTGTGCTGTCGTATGGAGTTGCCATAAGTTTACCATCATCTTCTCTGTTTTGATGCAGATCAACATATACACAAGACAAACGTGAGTGATTACCCGAGTGCCATAAGTTGTATTTAGTAATCACTTAAGTGCTAGTCGTGATGAAAAAATGATCACTTAAGTGTCAAGTTATTATTAAAGTGATCAATTAAGTGTCACCTGTAGTTAAAAGTGAACAGTTAAGTGCCAAGTTTTTTAGAATATGATCAGTTAAGTGCCAATTTTTTTGTGGGTTTTCTCTAAAATTGCGCCAGCCACCAAAGACCAAAGACCGGCTGCACCACCAACCATCACCACTAGCCACACTACACATTAGGTGCTCCAGCCACCACCATGCTGCTGGTGTTGCTGGACAAGGTACTAGTGCAAGCTTAGCTTTGCACTAGCTTACACCAGTACACATGGTGTAAAATGTGCAAACTGCACACTTGTACCAGGTGTAGGTGCAGCTGCTTAAGCCTATAACCCCCACCACAAACCCATAATCACTAGGCATCACCACTAGCCACACCAGCACCCCAGCCACCACATTAGCACCCCAATAACAAACTCACTACCACCAAACATCACCATCCACCACCACCAGATACACCAGCACTTCAGCTATCACCACAGAACACCAACAGCAGCAGCAACAAGTAAAAGCAAAATCCATGATAAACAACAACATGAATTGACAAGCAGCACAAGATCATTTCATTGATATTGAAATTAAGTCTGACAACATCAATGAATGACAAACTAAAGAAAAAAAAAAGATAACCATCCATAGCAAGTCTGACAACATCAACGTTTACATACTGCTTTGACTCCTAAGCTCCACAAATCCTATCACATCTCATCTCATCAATCAATATGCACGACACCCTCTGTTCGTGCTCCTTTCGATGGGCCTTTTACTTGATTCATAATTCTGGCACTTTTTCTAACTGGACGTGCAACTTCTTCTTCAACCTTCTTAGTATCCACTGACTCAGATGGAGCTGCAAATGTCCTAGGTCGAATTGGAATTGAATCAAAAGGAGCTGGAGCTAGAGCTGGAGCTGGAGCTGGGTTCTTTCTCTTCTTTTTTGTTGGCACAGTTGATATTTTCTTTTTTGTTGGTGCAGCCGTTGATTCTTGAGTTGGGCCCGAGATAAGAACCTCCGAACTTCTCCCGTGCTACAAAAAAATAATAAATTGTTAGCAAAAGTCTACAAAGCATAAATTAAATTAAATGCAGCCAATAAAACTTACATTGAGAATAATTGTTCCAGTACGCTCATCTGTATAAAGGCCATAGCCATATTGTCTTAACCTCTTCCTAAGTGCCCATCTTGTTTGAATAGGGGCATCACTTTCAGGAACTTGTGATTTGTTGCCCCTTTTTCTTGCTTTCTTGGGCCTTTCAGCTATAGCCGGGGCTTCTTCGACCAATTCTTCAGCTGAGCGTCTTCTAGATGGCCTTTGTGTAGCTGCCCCTTCACTTGGCCTTGTTCTAGTTGTCCTTCTGTGTAGCCCTTTAACTTCAGTGACACCTCCTTCTATTGGGCCTTCTGGTGATACTGGTGGTGGTACTTGTGGTGCCCCTTGCAGTGATTCTTCTAGTGGCCCCTATGATGATCCTTGAGGTGGCTCTTGTGATGGTCCTTCAGTTGGTAGTTTAGTTCCAACTTGCTTTCTTCGAACCTGAGAAAGAGGCCAAAAGATACCATAAATATAATATCGAGACATATAATAATATAAAGAAAATGAAAAACTGAATACAGATGGTTGAATTTACCACTGGGTATTTCTTTCGCTGCTGAAGAACATTCGACTGCACTGGCCGTGATGCTACTTGGGCTAATCCTTCAGCTGGCCCTGATGCTGCTTGGGTCAATCCTTCAGTTGGCCGTGATGCTGCTTGGGCCAATCCTTCACTGGCTGTCTTCTACCTTGCCTTCTTCGAACAGCTGTTCGGTTTCATGACTTGCGAGGTTCTTCTTGTGACCTAACAAACACATTACATCCAAGGCTAAATAGGATATTATGTATATTTTTATGATAAACGACAAAACAACATAAACATAAAATAAATTTCATGACTTACCGGGGTTCTACTTGTTGACTGAAGAACAGTCGACTCACTTAGCCCTACTGTGTGCATTTCCCCAACTGTCTCTTCACTAGGCCCTTCACCTTGCCTCAACAATTGTTGTTGCTTCCTCAATTGACAACCTTTAATATTGTGGCCTGCTAGGCGACAATAAGAGCACGTTATCTTTGCACCCTGCCTGCTCATTCTTTGCTGACCCGAGACCTCTCCCTCTACCATTCCTCGTCTTCGTTTTGTCCTTCCAATTTTCTTCTTCAGTGGCAAAGGTTGAGGTGCTTCATGATCCGTGGGCTCCCAAAACTTGCTACTTCTAATTGGCTGTATCATGAACTGATAGAAAGTAAGATATTTTGATTTATGGTACCAATCATCGATGTAATCATCTGTATTGTCGCCCTTCAACAGGATGGCACATATGGCATGTGTACATGGAATTCCACTTACTTGTCATGCTCTACATGAACACTTCCTACTTCCTAGATTGACAACATACTTATATGCACCCTTCATTATCTCATATCTGTCATCTCTATTCCAAATGGGATGACAATGCCTACTTGCAGTCAAGTTCTCATTCAATTTCTTGGCAATCCTAGGACCATATTGTCTTGTCCACTTTGCAGCCTCATCTCTTTGTTTCGCAGCGAGTCATAACCGCAACTCATATATCTTCAAGCATTGAGATGACTGGTTTGCATTTGGCATCTATTATCTTCGAATTAAATACTTCACAAATGTTGTTGTCGACATTATCGCACTTGAACTCCTCACTGAAGAATGCCCTGCACCAATGCTTCGGTTTTAGTTGAAATAGGGTAGCACAACATTCCTTTGTTAACTGAAGCAGTCCTTATTTGGCTATTCTAAAGTCAGCCATGTTTGCACTCTTTGCTAATTGCCAAAATTGCAATTGTAGCTTATCCCCTTTTAGGTCTTTGCCCAATTTCCTTATATGTGCCGCGCACACATTCGATGTTCAGCATGCGGCAACAACTCGGCTACTGTCGAAACCAATCCCTGCAATAATTCAAAGTAAGAAATACTATAGCAAATTACATGTTCATATTACAAAGCAAACTATTGACTAAATTTTTCAAAAAGCAAGCATTACCTTTTGTTGGTCGCTCATGAATGCCCACCCTTCCCCGTTTGTTATCTCCAAGTCAGCCATCAGATTTTTCAAGAATCAAGACCAATTGTCCTTGTTCTTCAACTGGATGGCACATATGGCATGTGCACAGGAAATTCCACTTACTTGTCATGCTCTACATGAACACTTCCTACTTCCTAGATTGACAACATACTTATCTGCACCCTTCATTATCTCATATCTGTCATCTCCATTCCAAATGGGATGACAATGCCTACTTGCAGTCAAGTTCTCATTCAATTTCTTGGCAATCCTAGGACCATATTGTCTTGTCCACTTTGCAGCCTCATCTCTTTGTTTCTGCAGCCGAGTCATAACCGCAACTCGTATATCTTCAAGCATTGAGATGACTAGTTTGCATTTGGCATCTATTATCTTCGAATTAAATACTTCACAAATGTTGTTGTCGACGTTATCGCACTTGAACTCCTCACTGAAGAATGCCTTGCACCAATGCTTCGGTTTTAGTTGAAATAGGGTAGCACAACATTCCTTTGTCAACTGAAGCAGTCCTTCTTTGGCTATTCTAAAGTCAGCCATGTTTGCACTCTTTGCTAATTGCCAAAATTGCAATTGTAGCTTATCCCCTTTTTAGGTCTTTGCCCAATTTCCTTATATGTGCCGCGCACACATTCGATGTTCAGCATGTGGCAACAACTCGGCTACTGTCGGAACCAATCCCTGCAATAATTCAAAGTAAGAAATACTATAGCAAATTACATGTTCATATTACAAAGCAAACTATTGACTAAATTTTTCAAAAAGCAAGCATTACCTTTTGTTGGTCGCTCATGAATGCCCACCCTTCCCCGTTTGTTATCTCCAAGTTAGCCATCAGATTTTTCAAGAACCAGGACCAATTGTCCTTGTTCTCAATCTTTACAATAGCCCAAGCTAGTAGGAACATTTGGTTATTCGCATCTCTTCCAATCGCTGCTAACAATTCTCCCTTGCACAAGCCCTTCAAGAAACAGCCGTCCAATCCTATAATCCGTCTACAACCAGCTAAAAATCCTCGTCTGCATGCATCAAAGCACACATAGAACTTATCGAACTTGGTCCCATGATCGAAGCGATCTCTCAATCACCTCTACATACACTCTACTTGTAGGGTTTTGCAGCCTACACTCCCAAGCATACTCCCACATCTGTCCATATTCCTTAGCATACTGACCAATAAGTATCTTTATCACCTTTTGCTTTGCTCTTTTGCACTGATTCCTAGATACATTGATGCCTACACGCTCCTTCACCAGCATCCTAAAGTTAGTAATTTTCATCTCGGGCATCAGCTTGATCAGATCAAAGAAGTGTTTGGATAATCATGCACTTGTTATCCTTTTGTTTTGAAAATTAATGGAACAAGTGTGTTCCTCTTGGTAGGCTCTAATCTGGAAAGACCCACTCTTCTTAACAAACGCACCGTAAATCTTCCATAGACAGTTTTGCTGCGAACACCTAGCTCTTACAAATTTTTTGGTATTTCTAATGAAATCAATATTTCTTTGTGCAGCAATGGAGTTCTTCAGTATAGCTTCCCTAAATTGTATCGCATCATGGAATTTCATACTTACTGACAAAGTAGGAGAGTCAACAGATGGATCATAGGAAGGAAACTTATTTTCCCTTCTACGCACAACTCGTTGATCTTCTTCAACTTCGTCCTGGGAAGTTGTGGTGTCGATGCTTTCTTCATAATCTGTCTCCAGGACCTGGCCAGCAACACCAACATCTGCAGGGCCTTCGTCTCTATTTGGATGTTCGTCAGCTACATGCAAAGTTGCAAATCTATCTGACAAAAAGTCCATTTGTTTTTTCCTTGACTGTGTAAGCTCCTCATCGTCGGTGTCACTTAAGATTAATAAATTTTCAGCTTCAGCAACCAACCCTTCATCGTCATCATCATCATCACTGTCACTGGATTCAACTACTTCCCAATCTAATTCAGTGATGGTGACATCACCCATGTCACAATCGCTCTGGTGAACAGCATCTGCGCCCCTCTCCTCCCCATCCTGTCCATCATGCCCTACTTCATCCCTAACCTCAGTACTAGCTTGAATACCATCTCCTCCTTCTCTTACTTGGGTGTTATCTCTGTCATCATCTTCGTCCTCACTATCACTATTGTTTTCAACAAATACTTTCGCCTCTTCGCCATGAAGATAATGATATAAGACATCCCTAAAACTATTATCATCTTCCAAAACTCTCAAACCATCTCTCAAACCTTTCCCAGGAACACAGTACAGTAACTTTTGTATTCTACAAGGCAAAAATATCACTATATCCCTAACAAATCCAATATAAAATGCCTTCTTTATATCTACAAAGATAGTACCCTCATTCCCCCCTCATACTCCCACTCATCCTCCCCAATCACAAAATCTCCACCGTAGTAAACGATGACAGCAACATAGTCTTTATCATGCGCCATTTCTGCAACAAAAGAGGACAAATATACAATTAACTTTTGGGACCACATTCACAAAGGACAGACAATTGCAACTGGAGATCCCTACACTCTTTATTAAAGAAAAGAAAAGAAGAAAGAGAGAGGGAAGATGAGGTCAGACGACAGCTGCAGCTTGAAAAGAGGTCTCAAGACAAGGACAAATAAAGATGGGACTCGACAACTACTTTGATTATGCCGTCGCATTCCTTTAAAATATGGAGAGATTCCTCAGCATGGGTCCTCAACAATACAATTTATTAAAAAAATATCCAGAAGTCCCCATCCCCACAACTTTCGATTCAAACATGTCCAAAGTCTAATACTCTGAACCCTAACAATCACCAATCACCATCGCACATTTCACATTCGACCACTACAAATTACTTTCGCATATCACAATTCAACACCCTGAATGAATCACACATCACAGTGGATGAGGCGACGTCGAGCCCTACACCAAGCCCTAATTTTTCCCTCACTGAGCCCTACATCGAGCCTATATTTCAAGGCCGCTCCTAAACTGTCAATTCAAACCCTCCAATAGGATTGTAGCACCACATCCGAGCCATAAATCTCACACCAAGCCCGAGCTTTCCTAGCCGACCCCTAAATTTCAAGTCCGAGCCCTAATAAATGAGTCGGAGCCCTAATTTCACCACAGGGGAGAGGAAGAACAGAAAAACCTGAGCAAATCGACGACGGTGAGCGATGACGGTGAGCGACGACGGCGAGCGACGACAGCAAGTGATCACCTGCGAACGGCAAGCTATGAACGGCGATGGATGGAGAGGACGTCAGACCTGGTGTGAACTAACGAAAGGTTAAAATCCAAATAAGCAAAACGACGTCGTTTAACACTAAGGAAAAACGACGTCGTTTAGTTTGGCCAAATGCACAGTGGATGGGGTGATGTCGTTTTCCTCCTCCACGTGTGCCTTTTTTTTTTTTTTTTTTAAATTGCCACATCGGTTAAGCATGTCGCCGGAAAATGCCACATCTGCATTTTGGCCGGTTTTTGGCCGGATTGGTACTTAAGTGTTCCATTTTACTCCGATAATGGTACTTAAGTGTACCATTGTAAAGTTATGGCACTTAAGTGTCCCTTCGTGCCAAGTTATGGTACTCCAGGTGTCCCAACCTCCCCAATTTCCTGTTGGTTAATTGTTTCGTTTGACGGCCAGCTACTGTGCTTGTAGGGACTACGATGAGGCAGTGGGGCCTTTTTCCAACGACGATCCGATGGATATTTAGCTGTGCTAAGGCAGCCTCTTAAAGCTCATGTTGTGAAAACCCTTTATGGGCATTTTCATTTATTGAAAAATGATGATTTGGTGACATGTAGAATGGTGTGATTAAACCAAGTACCAAGGATTTGTAATAGCTTCTTAGTAGCTCCTTTTCCTTCGAGTTCGAGTTGCTGCACTAGTTGGATTTAATATTTTACACGTTTGAGCTCCAATGTGACTGTTATGTAGTCACTTTGAATTGAAGTATGTTCAGTTCTGTAGTCACTTTGAATTGAAGTATGTGATGATCCTCTATGTTCAATCACCCGCATGTTGAAGTGATTTTATTGTGCTCCTTTGATCTTTGCGCATGCCATGGTATAGCTGCTAAGGGATTGTGAAATGAGATTGATATTTGCATAGCATGATCTTTTACCTTGAAGACACAGCAATCTTGAATAAAAGACGCTCCTCTCTCTCTTAGAAAAACCCTATACTCTCTATACTCTTCCTCAACCTCTCTTCCCCTCTCTCCCCATCTCTCTTGCTCGCGTCTCTTCAAAAGCGTCTATTTCAGCGGACTGATCATGCCGATTGCCAAGTAGTAGTTCTCCTTCGCTGATCGTCGATCTCCCAGGAGATATCAAGCAGATGAGGATTTTAATTGGTCGCTCGTCCGTGTTGAGAGGACCGATCATGTTGACCACGCAGAGGAGGAATTCTTCTTGGTCGCACGTCGATTCCAAAATGGAATCTCACGTTGATTCTGAATCGGAATCGGTGAGGGGGAATTCTTCTCGACCGAGCATGGTGAGTGGGATTTCTCCTCGGTCGCTTGTCTATCTCGGCCGATCGTCGCTGGTGGATTGCCGTTTGCGAGTTCCAAAAAGAACGTTACATCATCCACGACAAAGACAAAAGATGATTTGAGGGGTACAAGAATAATTTGAATTACCCAATGAGGGTTCTAGCGAGATAGAGAAAAGGCTCATCCAAATCGTAGTTGCTTTTGGCAGATATCTCATAGTATGGGAGATAGTTCTTCACATCCACCTTGTTTCCACACAGAACAATGGGTATGTCCGCGGAGACCCTAATATCAAAAGGCCATAAAAAGTTAAAGGCACTTCTATACACAGGTAAAGCTATCAAACAAAAGTTAAGATGGTTAAAAAAAGCAATGTTGTAAAACCTGCGGAGATCGCAAAGCCATGTACCAACATTCTCATAGGTCGATCGGCAGTAACGTCAAACATGATTATGGCACATTGACCAAGAAAACAGCCCAACCCATATGAGCAATTAGACATGCCTCTTGGAACATATAAATCCAGAACAAACGTGATCAAAAGAATCTAAAACAACATAGTAATGAAGGCATATACCAACAAGTTTGGGATGCAAAACCAATCGATACTATATGAAAACAAGTCCTAACAAAGAAATGTGTAGTTTCCCATTTACTTACTATTAGTCATCTCTCAGACCACCGTACTTCTACTGGCCATCCCAGCAGTTAAATCTAATTTTGACTAAGTTGGTGAAGAAATCCAACAGATAAACCTCAATGCCAATGGTCGCTGTTCAAGCCCAATCAAAATCCAATCAATTCCCATACAACCAGAGGGACACAATTGAGCGAGGCCAAAACAGTAAGGCAAAGTCACGACATTGGAATGCAAAACCAATCGATACTATATGAAAACAAGTTCTAACAAAGAAATGCGTAGTTTCCCATTTACTTACTATTAGTCATCTCTCAGACCACCGTACTTCTCCTGGCCGGCAGTATCCCAGCAATTAAATCTAATTTTGACTAAGCTGGTGAAGAAATCCAACGGATAAACCTCAATGCCAATGGTCGCTGTTCAAGCCCAATCAAAATCCAATCAAAATCCAATCAATTCCCATACAACCAGAGGGACACAATTGAGTGAGGCCAAAACAGTAAGGCAAAGTCACGACATGTACGCTCATGTTTCTTCTCAAACTCCTCACTCAGATGCCTCTTCACAAAAGTAGTCTTGCCTGCAAAATGGGCAAATATTTCAGCTCTGGCTTTGGCTCAATGCCCATTATTTCGAAGGGAGCCCTAACCCATAAAGATCAATTTCTCCCTCCATTCCAGCATCCAAGTTTTCAAAGGTAAAATACACATTTTCTGCCGTAAATGCTGGATCAAAGCATACGCAAGGCAGCAACACTTCCCCATTAATTCTAGATAATAAGTATCAACACTAAAAAAATAGGAAATCGCTACCAATCTTTATCCATTGCAGCCATCGGAACTCACAAGCAACAATCCCATCCCCTTCCCAAAAAAAATAAAAAGAAAAAAGAAAACACAGATCGGACGAAAAGTACTGCAGGAACCCAAAGAAAAAGAAAAACACGAGCAGCAATCGAGTCGTCCTATCAAATCAAAACTGGGAAAATGAGGAAGAACTCACCAGTGCCTCTGTCGCCGACGATGACGAGCTTCAATCCCGGGTAATTGATGATCGGTCGATTCAACAAAGCTTACCAAAAAAATCAAACAAAGGAAGAATTAGGAAAAAAGAAAAAACAGCATCGGAGCTCCAGGCCGAAATGGCATCGACCGTCCCCACCTCCAAGAGCTCGCGAACGGCGATTCACTGGCGACGATCGGCCGAAATAGACGAGCGACCGAAGAGAAATCCCACTCACCGTGCTCGGTCGAGAAGAATTCCCCCTCGCCGATTCCGATTTGGAATCGACGTACGACCGAGAAGAGTTCCTCAAGTTGACCGGTCCTCTCACACGGACGAGCGACCGATCAAAACCCTTCTCCACCGTGATATGTCCTGGGAGATCGACGATCGGCGGAGGAGAACTACTACTCAGGCAATCGGCAAGATCAGTCCGTTGAAATAGACGCTCGAGCAAAAGAGATAGGGAGAAAGGGGAAGAGAGGCTGAGGAGGAGTAGTAGTATAGGGTTTTTGTAAGAGAGTGAGCGGCGAGAGGGAGAGAGGAGCGTGTTTTATTCAAAGTGGCCTTAGCTCGATGCAACAATCCTGCGCATTCCCTCCGTCCAATCCTGTCCACTCCCTCCAAGGGTTTGAACTAGGTCCACCGTGCGATCTGCTTCCTTCCATCCGCCCCGTGATTTTGAAACGCGGAACGACGTGGGCTCTACTCGAGAAAATATTCAGTGGTTAGCAATCGCCACGTCATCGTCCTACGTGGTGCGCACTTACCACTCAGAGATCGACACGCGTCCTGTGGGACCCGCTGGAAAATGGAGGGGCGGGCTCGGCTTGGCTCGGCTCGCTGAAGAAGAAAAGACAGGTCACGACTCCCGCCCAAAAGATTTCTCTCTCCCGCATTGAATTTTCTGCAATTTTCTCTCTCTCTCACTTTCTCTCCTCCTTCCTCTCGCGACGTCCGCTCGCTCTCTCTCTCTCCCCCACCGCGAAGTCGTCCGACGCCGACGCCGACGCAGCCTTCGCTTCCTCCCCGAACCCGACTCGACGCCGACGCAGCCTCCGCTTCCTCCCCGAACCCGACTCGACGCCGACGCCCCTCCGCCTCCCTCTCGCGACCTCTAGTCCGCTCTCTCTCTCTCGTCCTCGAAGTCGCGCCTCTCTTCCAGCAAACCCCGACGCCGACGCCCCTCCGCCGGTTGCCTCCGTCGGCGTCGGAGTCCGTCGCCCCCGTCTCCTCCGCCTCCGCCTACGCGCCCGACGCCAACACGTCGAACCACGACGGCGAAAATGGAGGAGAGAGAAACGACGGCGAAGACGGAGACGAAGAAGCAAAAGCGCGCGCTCGGGGTTCGGACATGGGTCGTCGCGTCGGTCGCGTTCCGGCTCGCCCTCGTCTACCTCCCGGGAACCTCGCCTGTCCACCCGCCCCGAGGTCGCCGGCTCTCTCACCAGCATTCGCCGCCGTAACGCCGCCTCTCTTCGCTCCGTCGATCGATTCCCGATCCCCGATCCCCGCCCCCTCTTCCCTTGAAATCTTGGAGGTCCATTTTCGATACGATTTCTGGTTATTCTTGTTTGTGCCGCCTGCGGTTGGCGAAGGCTACCGGTTGAAGCAGTCGGTGATGTCTCTCTCTACGCAGTTCGGCTCCGTTCGATCTCGTAGGAAGGAAGCTGCTTGTTTGCCTACCGGTGTGTCGCTGTTTGATGCTTTGATCCCTTCCACAGGTTCCATGTATCACGGTTCTCCTTTGCTGTTGCTTGTTCTCGGACCTCTCGCTGTCAAAAGGTAACTACTTTGGAGTATAATCGCCGATGCATTTTGAAGGCTAGGTTGATTGTGAGCTTTGCTGGTTATCTGCTAGAACTAAACTAGATTTATCTGGCGCTATCGAAGCGGAGGCTGTGGCTTGTGCGAAAAGTTGTTTTCGATTCCAGAAATTGAATTTCTTTTTAGGGGAGACTTGGAAGATGTTCTCCGGAGCAGTTCTGCATATAGGAACTGCATTTGCTTTAATTGCGTGGTTGATAATTTTTTACGTGGTATGTTGCGCCCGCACTTACTCTTTTAATGCCTTAACAGTGAGCATTTCTTTGGACTCAATTCCAGTGGCATGCTACCTCCATTTCTTTGCTTGAGTTTTTCCTTTGTCGTTAACCTCTTCTCATGTTCGTTGCCTGTGTCATGTGGATGCTTCTCTTCAACCAATTCAACAGTGTCCAACATGGGACATTGGAGGGATCATATTTACAATAAATCTAAGAGTAGGCAAATGCCACACTTTGTCTGTATACTGCAACCTGACAGACGTACTAGTCATATAATGTTTTATTACTGCATCTCAATTGGCATACAGGAAACGCTACCGAGTCTTAACAATGAGTAGCAATGGTTTAAATTCTTGTTGCTAACAGCTTTTGTACTCCTTTCACATTTTGAATATCCTGAAGAGGCTAGGCTGATATGCTGAAGAGCCTATGAGGAAAAGATATCGGCAATATTCATCATGCTTAGTATTGCCTTAGTCGTTGGAAAGATTTGTTCTTGGAATATGATCTTTCAATTTAATGATTCCAGGATAACTTTTGGACTGATCCCAACCGATCTATTGCTAGAGCCTATGAGAAAACAGATCAAGCAATCTTGACACACAATCCTGACCTAGGACGTGGTGGGTCCACAGCCGTCACTGCAATCCTTGTAAATGGGCGCGAATTGTGGGTTGCAAATGTTGGTGATTCCCGGGCTGTACTTTCAAGGAAAGGGGAGGCAGTACAAATGTCTACAGACCATGAGCCTAACACTGAGCGAGGCAGCATTGAGAACAGAGGTGGATTTGTCTCGAACATGCCAGGTCTGGCCTAATGTTTATGCTAGTATACCTTTTACTTTATGATCTTTAACGCCTAAAAATGAACTTTGGAGATAAATGTTGCACAAGTTTTTATCCAACTCCTCCTGGATGGAATAGAGCTTACATGAGTTGAGAGGGGTCGCCTATGATATCACTGATCATTATATTTCCGGCAAGGACTTAAAATAAGTTATGTTTGGTCATTTTGTCAGCATGAGGTTTGAACTTGAGGTTGAGTAAAGACAATTATCATTATTTATCAGAGCTTGAAAAATTTGGCCATCCTGGTGAACCCCAGTTTACTTCTTACATGAGATTGGTCCGAAGGGCTTTGCGCAGGGAAGATTTCACATGCTTACCGTGTCTATGAAATCCAAATATTGTGCTTAGATGGGAGTGCTGCTTGGCTGACATTTCAGTTCTGAGGACATTCACGGTAGTTTACTAGTATTGGTTTTGGCTGCGCAGAATATATTATTCTAAATTCTTGCTATCTAGCACATGCTATAGCACATAATACACATGTATTTTGTGTTATGAAGCACTAAATATTTCTTTAAAATTCTTACTTTTGAAACATCTAATCTATGTTTTGTAGTATGTCATTTAGCTTAGTCTGATTCAAATGTTGTTGCATATGAATGCTATAAAAAGTGATGCTGAAAATTGCAAATATATGAGGAAAAAAAAATTCTCTATGAATGCACAGTGACTGGAGGCTGTAAGTGCACTGGCATGTCTTCTCGGTGCACTTCATAAGTTTTAACATTCTTTCTTTGACATGCATATATACATGAGCCAACATGTGTCAAGGAGGAGAAAACACTGCATAGAGATTAATAGCGCAAAAGTATCCATGTAGCCTATCTAGTTACGTGGAAAAGGCTGCTGTAATTGTCTTGGGTTGCACTATCATGACTTTATGCCTGTCTCTCTCCATGTGTAACTGCAATGGACTTTGAACTTGTTGTCTTACTAGATCCGTCTACCTTAATATTTTGTGGCATTTTCAGAGGCAGAAATGATCAGGAACTGTTTAAATAATTATTGGTATTCGTCATGTCACTTTGCTGAAAGTTTCTGTGAGCTGAATAGCTGACTTGCTTATCATTGAGAATGGTTGCGTGTGGTAGACAATATTGGCTATTTTTTTTTTTACCTGCATTCTGATCCTGCACTGCAATTGACTTTTCCCTTTATTTCCTTAATGTATTATGCGATAACCCATTTGCTGCTCATATGTTGGTGGGATCGATGGATAACTTAATATGAAGCATGTACATGATTTTGGACTTGAGATGGATCCAGCGGTAGCAAGTTAAGTTGATCCTAAGAATTGCAATGCAAGATTAGGGTAAAAGAAGGTTTTTTGTAGAAAAAGGAAAAAGAAAAACACTCTCCTGCTTTATATCGAAGCACAACAATGTAGATCACACCCTAAGTTTGATGACAAAAGAGATACATATGTTTGGCTCGAACCCCTTGGGACCTTCTCGTGAGTAACTTTTAACTTTGGCACTAGCTCCCAGAGCTAATGCAATCTCACAATTGCAAACTTGATACCTCTTTCCATGTAGATTGTGCTGTAATTGACTCTTAAATTAGATCAATGTGTTCTTAATCTAGAGTCCATTTGTCCTCTAAGCTTATGACAGATCTCTTGAAAGAGACTAACAAATGTAACTGTTTGAACTGACTTGCATCTTAAGCACGCATTGTTTTTTGGGTGATGTACCTTGACCATGGGGACATGTTCCTTTTCTTACTACATGAAATAGCTTTGGTAAATAAAAGGGCATCAGCTTGAAAGGTTGAAATGCTTAAAAAGGATTTAATCCTTTCTCTTATATAGAAATTGATTTGTCACTTTCAATTGATGTTTGTCTTCGGAACTCTAGCAGTATCTTGTGCGTCCCTCTCAATAAGGTGTGATATTGTTCTAGAGATGAATAAGGAAAAAGGGCATGGGAGACTGATGGAGACAGAGAGAGACTTAAAGGAAAAGATCTCCAGGATCTGCATGGTTAAAAGGACGTAGTATTAGATAGAGCACAGAGAAACAAGAGATCCAATGGGGAGCCTGCCAGTAGTTTAATTGTGCACATATCAAACCACCCAGAACTCTGTCTCTCATAGCGCACAACCTTTGCTTGGCTTTTGGTACTTTATGATCTTCAGTCTCCACTTTTTGTTTCTGAAATGATAAACATAATTCCAACAAGAAGGTACTAAGGCTGTGTATGGTTGTTTGGATTTGGATTGGGATAAGATAGGATAACTTGGGATTGGAAATTCTCCAAATACCTTCAGATTGTAGAAAATCCCCTAGTATGTTTGGTAAGATCTAGGATAGGATTAAAATCTTTAAAATTCCTTGTCATCTTAAAGGAAATTTCTCCTTCCTCAAGCTTGCGATTGTTCTCATCCATCTCGCACACAACTACCAAACCTCGACTAAAAGCCAGCTGCCCCAAAATTCTGACCTCAATCCCACCTCCCTGAAATCCACAATCACTCACACCTCCACACCTGTAGACAAAATTCAGAACTCAGAAAAAATCACCAGAGCTCAGGAACAATGCCTTCAACGCCCCAGACAAAAGTGATGGATTGGTTGAAATTCACGATAGGTGTGCAAGGATTGGATGGTCAGAATTGAGGTATTGATCAGTGATGAATTGGGATTGAAGTGGTGCGAGCAACCTCGCGATTGTGAGTTCGAAATCTTTTTATTTTTTTTATTCTCCTTTAGGTTCCACTTCTCTCTCTGGTTTTTGATTAAAATGAAATGCAGAGAAGGTGCCATGCCTATTTTTCGTTTTGTTAAGTTATTTTTTAAAAATATTTTAATCCAATTTGGGTATATTCCACCCCCTACCCTGGATTTCTTATCTTGCATTTTATCCAGATATATCCAGGTTAATCTAGTCCGTAGGGCATCACCAAACACCGGATAGGATAATTTGTTATCTTATCTGGACTCAAATCTGAACTACCAAATGTAGCGTAAGGGCTACTGCCACTATACAGAGTTGCTGTAGAAAGGGAGCCACCCATGTTCAAGATTAGGCACGACAGATTGTTTCTAACATTTCCAACATAATATTTCTTGAAGTTCCCTTTTTTTTTTCCTTCGAAAGAGTAAGAGTATTAGATTGTTTCATTCAAAACAATATCAGTTAGACCAGCAGTCAGAATCTCAATATCATACTTTGTTTTTTAAAGCAGTGGGCATTGCCTATTTAGCTAATTTTTGAGCAGCATGGTTAGCTGTTCTTCTTGTCCACTGTCCTGACTAGGAGGGAAGTGGGTATGTAAGAGATGGCATATGTCAGAATCTTTCTTATAGTTCGAAAATCCAATTAAGGCCAATAACTAAGGCTTTTCTTTAGTTATCCTTTGTTAGTTTCTTTCTTGTGAAGGTTTTGTTTTTAAGCTAGGGTTTGGTGAGAATTAAAAAAAGTCAGATGCTACCCTCAATTGGTGACTCCATGAAGAAAAAACATGATTGTTGGTCAAATTCTTATTTTCTCATGCCTTTGAAAGAAACGCTTTTAGCATTTCACATTCTCCAGTTTCTTCTAGTGGATTTCTTGTTGTTCCTCTTACTCTTTTTTTCTCTCCCTTTGAAATTTATACTCCTAACTTTAATGTATTTTCAGCTTTTTGTCTGTGGATCTGCAACTGATATTCTCAAAATGAACCCTAGATTAGAAAATTTCCACTAGTTTTTATACTTATAGGATAAGCACGAGGATGCAATCATCTTACAATTCACACAGTAAAGTAATGTTCTCACATTCTCTACAACTATAGATTTGGGAGAGCTTGATCCACCAGCTTCTGCTTCCTTAGTATTTGGCTGGAGAACTACTTTTGGGGCTTCCATTGGCATGCCAGAAACCAATAGGCTGACGTGACTTGTTCTTATGAAGCAAAGTTTAGTTAACCTTGTAGCCATCTTCCAAACATGCCTATTTTACAGGCCAATTCTATTTAACAGATATCGGCAGCAACCTCAAAATGTAGCTGCTTCATTGTGCACCTAGTTAAATTCAGAATTTCTATGGAGAGAATAGTCAGATCAGTAGATAAGAATGTGGTCTTACTGGGGGAGATCAATTTGATGAGTGCACAGGGAAGCAAATCTGGTGCATGATGAATCAGATCAGTGGACTGATAATGTGATAAGAAGTACATCCTTTTGCATGACAGAATGTAGAATCAAAAGCGTGCTCTCATAGTTGAAGCTATATGTTAATATGCCAAGTAGGTTCCACATTGCGTACAGAAACAGTCACTATTTTCATGGAGAACCATAACCAATGCTAACTGAAACCTATCATGTTTGTACTAGATCTTCTGTTAAGAGAATGGAAAGCTAGACCGTAGACACGCGTGGATAAGTAATTTGATTGTCTTACAATATATCAGGAGATGTTGCAAGAGTGAATGGCCAGTTGGCAGTGTCTCGTGCTTTTGGAGACAAGAACCTCAAATCGCACTTGCGGTCTGATCCCGATATAAAAAACACTCACGTCAACGAGGAAACTGATTTTCTCATCCTTGCGAGTGATGGTTTATGGAAGGTGATATCCATGCCCTTTCCATTTGCTCTTCATTAATCTTCCGTACCGTTCATCTTGGTTTTCGTTTTTTACTATCGGCTGTGTTGGTGCAGGTCATGTCTAATCAGGAGGCGGTCGACATTGCTCGGAAGATGAAGGACCCTTTGAGGGCAGCCAAGAGCCTCGCGGCTGAAGCGGTAAAAAGAGATAGTAAGGATGACATATCCTACATCGTTGTTCGTCTAAAGGTGTAGCACCGAAGCCTTGTATATTAACGGTATAGGGGCAAAAAATGCCGCGACATGTGCTTGTTGCCATGATTCCACCGGTTCATAATCCAGCACAAGTTTGGAGGAAAAGAAATGAATTCCGAATTAGGTGATAGCTTGCGAATTTTAAATTCTGTAAGTCATACATAAAGTTACTGCACTCGTGTGTGCGGCTTGCGGTTGGTTTGTTCCTTCCAATATGTAGGTTCATTTGCAATTCGTGCTTGTAGAGATGCAGATTCTTTAGAGAAAATTTTGAAGAGAACTTTCATCTGAAAAAAGAATAAAAATTGACAATAAGCTTATGTGGAAACTAGGGAAGTACTTCCATGAACTTGGAATTTGGGTCTGATTATTGCCTCAGACAGTGGCAGCAGAAGTATTGTGTGCAAGTTGGCTTGTTCAGTATTTGTTTATAGTTTTGTAACATGTCACTGCAATGTTGTGATTAATTAAATTGTTGATGTTCTTGATGAATTCTATCAATTTTTACTGCTTACTAAATGCAGAATATACGCCTGAGAATCCAAGAATAATGACAAAATGCTCTCACCATTTCCATCTTGGTTGCATATATGAGTGGAAGGAGAGAAGTGACATCTGCCCTGTATGTGGCAAGGTAATTCTTTTCCTAGATCCCAACAGCAAACATGCATACATACATGCATACACATGTGATTCTTGTGCTCCAATGATTGCTTCACCGTGCCACGAGACCACGATTCTTAGTTGTTGTCGACCTCACAGAGTGACCTTTCTCGGGAAACTCTTTTTGGGGTAGGAATTGGGATTGTTTCTCCTCTGCTTTATGCACGTTGGGTTGCAATCATTTTAAGGACACGTTAAGAGCTTTTTACAAAAGATGATATGCTATTTGGTTTTCAACTGGGATCGGTAACTTTTGAATGGTTATAACCTCCATACTAATCCCTGTACAAGTCCTACGACACCCGAGGATAAGCTGTTATGCTTGCAGCTTATTGCTTTATAATTGGAGGCTTTCCTTTTCTTGGGGATTTTGCCAGGCTGGGTAGTTGTCATAAAAAGAAAGATCATCGAACAATTACCTAAAACAATGGCAGAAAATAGTAGTACATTTCTAGCCTCATGAGCTTCTATGGGTTGAGCATGCTGCCAACATTTCGGCAGCCTCTCACCGACCGATAGTTGTGGCTTCCTATGATTTTGCGGCTTCACAAGTTATGGGATTGCTATATGTCTTCTATATTGATTTAGAGGTGGTGCTATTTTGTGTGGGCAGTTGAGAAAAATCAAGATGTTCTGGTATTTCAACTGTTTTCTTCTCCTAGTTGTGTGCTTAATTGGACCTTTTCTGTTTGACGGGTGATGGTGTTCGATGAGAGACTTGATCTTAGGTGAATGCCCATGTTGACGATCATCAAGCCTTTGGGAAGAGAAAAAGAATCCTGTTAATATACTTGATGAAATGTAAAGAAGTCTCTGTGCATATTCCAATTTCTCGGACTCTCTCTCCAAAGACCCATTATACATTCCTTCTAAATTATCTTTTACTTTGTTTAGACTTGGTTATCTTTGCTTGAAACCGCAATTGTAAATATGAGCAATATCTCAAGTGCATATTGGTAAATGTAATTGTCTGGTCGTTGCCTTTCCATTTTTGGGTTTGGTTTAGTTATAGAAACTACATATGAAAGAAAGTGCATAAGTGGCCAACCAAACGACACGCTGTCTTGCTTTCGCGTTAAGGCGTTGTCGGGTTCTCTTCTCGAGTTTCTTGATGCTCGTGCTTTGCCCTTGGTAGAGCGACGTGTAAAGACTCTGCGACTTGTTACTTCGGTGCTTGCTGGGCTTACGGGGTTAGATTTACAATGAAATGCTTAATGTCGGTCCCGAGTGCATGACTTCGCTCTCGTAGTTAAGTAACAAGTTTAGCGAATGGCAGCTTGATTTACCTATGGATTCTCAAGCAAAATGCTGTAGTTTTTCGAGACTCCGGCCAAGTGAAGCTGGCAACACTTTTGTTCACTCGAAAAAAGAGAGTACGAGAGCAAAAGATAGGATGTTCATTTCTTTGCCGGGCTTTGGGTAATTGAAACGAGTAAATCAATCGTCGGGTATGTGAGAAAAGCGATTTCGCATAACCATAAAGCACATCACAAGTGGACGTTTATCTACGTTGAAACAAGGTGTTGGCGAGGCAATGGCAAAAACGAGCCAGCAAAATCTCCAAGAACCGTAAGAATTTATTCACTCATTTTTCCTATATGGTATTTATAGTAAAACAGATAACACAACCTGCTTTTTATTTATTTATAAGTAAACGCACAAGCATGACATTTTCATTTCATCTACTTTCCACTAGCGATAATCTCAAAGGCTCGCGGGAACACCTCGGGGGCTGGCCACCACTCAATCGTGCTTCCCATTTATCTGTTGAAAATAATGATCTCGAAAAGGTATCTCTATGTCATCCAAAAATTAAGACAAAATATGAGAGAGAGACAGAGACGAGAGAGCCGGGGGAGAGAGAGAAAACATCATTTACCACGAAATGCGGAACCCCGAAATGTTCGATGAGTCTTTGTTCGAGCTCCTCATTTACCTTGATGGAGCAAAAGAAAATTATGAAAAGGTTCGTGAGATTCTTAGAATCAGCGGCAAACATCGTAAGCTGCCAAAACTAAAGAGATTAAGCTGCAGTAGATTTCAACGGGATCATTGAAAAATTCATGGAAAAAGGAGATAACACTTTCCGAGTCAGCTTAGAGAAATGAAATCTTTTAACTCCGAAAAGCTCCTTCTAGATATTCTACATAATTAGTCACGCATTCTCTCCTGATCTTTAGGTTCGAATGTGAAGCAATGTGTGTGTGTGTGTGTGTGTGTGAGAGAGAGAGAGAGAGAGAGAGAGAGAGAGAGAGAGAGAGAACCTCTTGCAGTCCATTATTTGGATTATCCGAAACTCGGCTGCCCGTCTACTCCGGCCTTGGCAGCGGCTTCCACAAGGAATTCTCTGAATCCACGTTATACAAAAGCATGTCTCAGCTGGTGAATCCATCCCTAAAGGAATGACTTGGATGAGCGAGGAACCAGGCTTCAGGAAAAGGAAGTGGGTCAAAGCAGCCCCGCGTACACCAACCATAACCTCGCTCTTATTAAGCAAGTGATACATCTTCGCCGGTTCGGTCGTTCGCTTAGGCGCGAAACTTTTACTCGAACCCCATATCCTCTGCCATTTTAACCAAGCGAGTCTTCATTAACTAACGCCCTGGACCCCTTTGCGCGATAATATCACTAGCTTCGGTTTCTTCACTGGTGTTTCGGGTCGTCTTTATTAATTTTCATCGATCACCCCAAAGTTGGCTTTGAAGCCGATTGATTCGGTTTCATTTGTACCCCTTGCTCCTTGTCTGGTATTGAACCTTTTATCCACGGCTGGTAAGCACGGTCAAGGAAGTGTCTGAAATCGAGGATGCTCTTATTCCCCTTCATCAGTACCAACAATGGCCTCCGGGAAGCAATGGGTTCTTTTATCTCCAGCAAAGTCGAGGAGCGGATAGTTCGAGAGGCGAGAAAGGATGTTCTCATACTTCATAATCCACCAATTGTGATATTCCAGGATGACAAACACAACCTCCTCCTTGAAATGCTTTGTGAGGTAATGTACGGCGGCGAGAATCCTATCATTGAATTCATGGTAGAGGTTACCCGTGTATCCTCCGGTCGAAAAGAAAAGTGCGGGAACGTCATGGCGGACATCACACCGATGTTTAGCGACCATGGTATCTTTATTCACAATAAGGTCAAGCTCATCAATTTTATCCATGATAGGGTTCTCCCATTTTCGAGTATAGGGCCTTATTTTTTCGTCTTTGGAGTTCCTCGTCATCGTGCCTTTTGGCGGATCGGTGAACAATTGAGATGAAGTCGATGAACTTGCTTTGCTGTTTCGAATGATAAAGGAAGGCGAAGAAGAGGGAGAGTGTGTCCTTACATCCCCTTTCATGATGCATACATCGGAGCGAAAGCCGCTCCTATCAAAGCATATACTCCCTGCAATTGTTTGCAACAAAATGCTTTAATTCAAAAATATTGGAAAGGCCAAAAGAGATTCAAGTAGTCCAGCTCCAGTCTAGAATTTCTACATGCAATAAGGGAACAAGCAAGGACAAAAGAAACTGTCATTATGTTCTTGATGATTATGGGCTCTGATTAATCAATGCTTCTGCAAAATAGAGAAAACGGTCACCAAGAAACTGAGGGCATAAAACAGAGCAGCAGCATACTAAGTTCTGATAATTTCAACTGGTTTTCCACCGTTTTGTACCTGGTAGACACGCATAAAGAATAATTCCAAGGAACAACTACAAAAGCAGTTTCAAGAAACTCATTTTGTTCAAGGTTTTGTCTAGGATTTTTTCCCTTCCTTTTCTTCGATTTGCCATTTTCAATGCAGTTAAGGATTGAATACGCACCATTAGACATTGAAGAACAAGGAGGGGCATTTGCATTGTGGTTCTCACGAGCACCTTCCTTGTCCACGCTGAAAGAATCTGCTGAATCCCATGAAAGAAAACCATCAAGAGAAGGTCAAGAGAATAACAAAACAGAGCCAAAAAAAAAAAGAAAAAAAAAAACAGAGGAACATAGAGCGACGAGCAAAACCCAACAGAGAGAGAGGCTCCGGGAACCGAGCAGGCGAGGGACCACCACGAAAAAGTGGTTAAATCGAAAAAGTCACATAATTGAGACGAGAGATTCTCCAAATATCTCGGGGATAATCAATTTTCAAACTGCAACCAAGATAATACCTTACGTAAACCTACTAAGACAAGCCTCAAGCAGAGGAATAGCAATATTGGTTTGAGCCCCTCTCAATGTATGCACAATAAGAGATGTTACATGTAGTAGAGAATTTTAAAGGCACAAAGAAAATAAAGATCTTGCTCTAAAAATAAGATTTAAATATCTCTTTTTAAAAAGTTCTAAGCATTTGCATGATGCTGAAAGCGAAAAACCTATTGTCAAATATCAAAAAATAACATCACTAGTAATAATTGTAATTGCAATAAATAAGTAAAGCATATTTCCGCCAGAAACTTCATAGGGAAAAAAATTAGTACACATACACAAGAATTGATAAAGCTTGCGTTCTTGTGGACAGACAAGTAATTTTTACACCGCTAACCAGAAGAGAACCTATTTCATTTATTCTTATGACGAAGATCGGATGTCAACGGGTTCGAGAAGTGCTAAAGAAATGGCTGACTCGGAATAAGCACCATCTTGCTACTTACAAACTCAAAAAATCCAACAACGATGAGAGCCTGAGGCTGAAAATCCTGATGACAACCTCATAAGTTTCAAACCTTGGCGCTTCAGGTATCAGCAAGTGAGATCAGCTGATCGACAACATATGGATCTGCCAGTGTGTTGTTGTCTCCAAGCTTGTCTAATTGCCTCGAGGCAATTTTCCTCAGGATTCTCCTCATTATCTTTCCACTGTGGGTTTTTGGTAGGCCCAAGAGATTCAAGAAAAAGCAACAGCAAAACATCTTAGAAGTAGAAATTATCCAAGGACATTAAGGATGGAAATCCTGTTCCAGTAAAAGGCCCCAGTTGGTCATTCATGTTATTCCACTAAGTTTAAAATTACTTTCAAAGTCTAGGCCTGTACGCCAAAGGAGAGACGAAAGAGGAACAGACACATGCATAAAGAGTGGCTGAAAAGGCCATTATACATTCCTTATGAGCAAAGCCAAACCAATGAAAGCAAACATGGACACAAACAGTTTTCCCTGTTGTTCAAGAATTAAGTTCGGGCTCATCTTCTCCTAAAGGTCTGTCACAAGAGTAAATAACATGTATGAATTTCATATCTTTTTTCGTTAAACTTCAAATAACTTAAGTAATTGACCATATTGATTCCTTTTCCATTGGCCATACAACAACTGCTTAGCCAAGTTGGAACCCAGTTACAGTGACATACAACTATTATGGGTATAGTTTGAAGAACAGTATGCATTGACTTTCAAGCAAGGGAAATTTTGAACCGCAGGAAAATCTCAAAGTCTGCAGTCATGAGGTGCCACACAGAATTCCAATGCTATATTGCATGAGACATTTACAAGAACAGAATAATTGAAACTGCAGAAAAATTGTGTAATGAGAAAAAGGATGGTGAAAAATACCATCCAACTACCAAAACCTCACTAGAAAGAGGAAAATCATGAAAGGATTATGAAACTACAAAAAGAAAAATAAAAAGACTAATCCTGTTGTGGGGGAAGGGGAAGGGGGTCCAAGGTTGTATCATCATTAGCTAGCAAAGGACATCAACCAAATGTAATACAAGACATCTAACAAGAATGAGTGAATCTCATATAAACACCAACTTGAGGGTTCCGTGAAACTCAATACATATCCCCATCGAAATCCCCACCAGCTATTTCATCGGCCAAGGAACGCGGTCCACTAGTAGGAAAATATAGCATACTTTGAATTTCCAACTTTTGTTTCCAGAGGTTCCACATATGTGGCGTTCAAAACATGAATATCTCCGAAGTGCAAACCAGGATTGCGGTATACTAATACCTTCCCTGAAATTTGTCCACTTTGTCCTTTGCATTGATGATTTGAGCAAACTATTAAATAGTAAAGACACCCAAAACAGCATTATAACATCAAAGCCCAATAGGTAATTACACATTTTCCCCAAAGTTGTGAATATCAAACTCAAACATGGGTTAACAAGAACAGAACCGAGAGATGGGATGTCATCAAAGCAATATAACACCATTGATGTCTAAATCTAAGGACCGAGATATGGAGGCATGTAACTAAATTAAACATCTAAGCCCAGACAAGCATAGCTATAGTTATTAATTGGCAAGCTGATTAAATGAATAAGCAAAAGCACTTACAAATGGCATTAGAAAAGTAGGATAAGATGATGATTATTTTAACAATTAAAATTAAAAAAACTATGCGTATCCAATAGTTATGAAGACCGACCTTTTACTTAAACCATAAAACATGATTTTATTTGGAAACATGAACAATAGCAAATCTTTTAATCGGTTGCCTTATAAGACAAAAGACCTATAAAATAGAATACTCTAATGGATCGTAATGAAGATACTAATCGGTTAGAGCTTCTCGTTTACTAGAGAAGACACTATTTGCATCTCCCGAGCATTCTCCACCATGTCCAAAAGAAATTCATTAGGGACCCCGCCATAGCTTAAAAGTGCAATCAAAATCTTTGAAAGATATGCAGGCTTTGGTTTATTTCTTGCATCAATGAGGACCAAGGTCTAATCAGTTCTTCCAAAAAGGTAAAATTTGATGGCAGAAAAAGCTCCAAACAAAAAGCAATGGGATTTAGTATTTCACAAGAAAAACATGTCCCATGTTCAAATTAAACTGCTGAAAGAACAAGAAAGCCGCTAACATTTCGGTCTGTTTATGTAAGGGTCTTTTAACCAGCTAACTCCAAAGGAAATATACCCTTGTTTACTTGTCTTCATGGTATTAGGGTTCATTAAATAGTCTGTAAATTAATATTTTAACGGTGATGTTTGTTGGTGAGGAAGACAATCCAGGACATGAAGTTGCTAAAGCGGTAAATAAATCTGTTGTTGCACAATTATGATTAATCGGTGCCCCATGACACTAAAGCGTGGAACATCTCATTGCGGTGAAGATTAGAGATATCATTGACATTGAAGCAATTAAAATCTGCAAAGAGGACTTCGGCCCCTGGCCGTTCATAATATCATATATGGTATTCTTATGTCTAAGAAGGAATTGCAACCTTGTTGGGCAATTCAAATGCAGCAGGATCTTGTTCGATGGTACATGAACTTACATGCATGTGTTATGTACACATGATCAAAAGGGAGAATGAGGTCCACAATCAACCCAGGAAAACGAATGCTTGGAAAGGCCAAGATCATGGAGAAAAAGCCCTGATGGACTACTTACCATAAATGCCATCATTTACTCTTGAAGAAAATATAATGACAGGAACATGTCCTGCATTCCGACAATAAAATTTTCCATTTGGGCATGCTGATGTTCCTTCATTATCGAGTCGAGAAAGTGAAGTTACAATTAGAAAAGTACGTAGCTCTAGTGGTGGACACTACAAGAACTCTGCGAGACATACATGAGATGTTCTAAAGGAGGAAACAAAGCCGGGTGAAAGTAACGGTGTCATTTAGAATAGTCTAAACATCAAAGCGAGGTCCAGATATGGACACTACTAGGTGTTTCCACACATACTATGTTCTATAAGAAGAAATAAAGCCTAGGATTACTAACAGTCTTTTTGGATAAGTAATATCTAAAACCGGTACACGCCTAACAAAAAGAAACCCATGGTTTGTGATAAGCACAATACAACCTGAACTAACATGAGTCAGTGAGCTTGTTGATGTACCATCATTACTAATATATCAATGGAGAGCATCGCTCAACTATGCCGGTTATGGAAGTTGGCCGAGACCATCCCATATAAATTTGAATACACTTCTTTGCTCTAAAGCATTTATATCAAATAAAGCAATCCGCAGTTTCTTTGGTCTATGATGCAAAACCGATTATTCATGACAATTACCAAGGAAAATATTATGTCCTCATAATATACCCGCCAAGTTCGTAATATCTGGTGAAATTGCTTAAGGTAACCATTAAATGCCTTCGTTCGGCAAGAAAGAAAAGCTGGGAGTTCTTCATATGCATCTCATCAAATGAACAAGACAGACATCAATGAAAAGAAGGGCGACAGTGATTCATGAATTTACTTCTATCTCCTCCCAGTTTCGCCCCAGGGTGGTCTATGGCCCAAAAAGAAGTATTTATTTTACTATTTCCATTATTTATCCTATTCATAATCTCTGTCTTTATTTCCCTTCCTTTGCATCAACTCATCCATCTAAACACAATGCAAGACGTGAGAACAACCAATAAATTCAAGGACAACAGCAAACTAATTACTCTAAAAAAAGGCTCAAAAAGGACCTGGCTCATCTGTCCCATTTGGGCAGTCGCGAAATCGTCATCGACACAGGCTCAGTGAATTTCTTCGACCCATCCTTACACTTGATCTGTTCGATGAACGTAATATTTCACATCGGGTATCACGCAGACTGTCATCAGTCACCCAACCACAGCCTCCAAATGTCAAAACCCCTCACCCCACCCCACCCCACCCACTACGGCGAGCTCTGTCCAATAAAAAACACTTTACAAACGAGGCACCCAAAAGAAAGCGGCGGGCTCGAACCTTCGGGAGCTATCCCAAGAAACGGGTCTTTGGGCGGCGAAGTCGGGACGACACGCGGAGAGAACCGTTGGACAGCCGGACCAATTCGGCGACGGAGATGAAAACGCGTCGGCGAATTCATGTCCGGAGGAAGCGTTAGAAAAGAGCTGGAACCCGAAATAAATTCTTCGATGTGCGGTGCCGGTGCTCACCGTAATCTTGGAAGTTCACCGGTCGCGGCAAAACCCCAAAACTTAGCACCGCCACCGGTATATCTAGCCTCACAAACCTCTTTTGCTTCAAAATCCTTGGCTATGTACTCGAGCCCGAAATCGGGACCGAATAAGGAGTAGAAGACGAAGAAGCTCAAGAGGCCGTCGGCGGCCCGGCGATTTACGGAGCCGCGGTGGAAAGTCGATGACGGCGACGAGGACGGAGGCGAGGAGGGAAGCGCTTAGGGTGAGTGAGAGGGCTCGAGAGGCGAGGGGGCGCTTGGGGTGAGTGAGAGGGCTCGGGACAAAGAGGAGAGGAGTGCTCGAGGAAGAGAGAAGCAGAAGCAGAAAGAAAAAGTGCGCGCTCCGTTGAAAAAAAGAGAGAGAAAATGCAGCACGCCTCTCCTTCTTCGCCGCGCCGTCGACCCGCCCAAGTCCGCCCGAGATCTCCCTCGCGACCGAGCGGGGGCGTCGGGGGACGGCGCCGGTCGGCGGCGGGAGCTGGTGCCGCTCGGAACGAGACCGAGATGCCATAGGCGAGATGACCAACGACGCTTTTGGGCGGGCGCAGGCGAGGCGGAGGCGGAGACGGAGCCGGGCGGAGCCGGAGACGGGCGGCGGAGGAGGTGGATGCGCGGAGAAAGAAGCGGAGAGGAAGGCTCGAGCGTTCTTTTTCTTTTACGAGGAGAGGAGAGAGAACCCGGCCATTCAAATGAGGAGAGAGAAAAATTTTAAGCGGGAGGAATAAGCTAACCGTCCTTTCGAGCCGAGCCGAGCCGATCAAAAACCAACCCTTTTCTCATTTTCGAGGGGTCCCGCTCGGGACAGGTGTTGATATCTGAGTGGTTCATGCGCGCCACGTCCGCGGATGACGTGGCGCGCACGAACCACTGAATATTTTCTCCCTACTCACCATATCCGCTCCACCTCAGCTAAATGGAATGGGCCCCGGCGCTCGAATGATGCTCTGCTGGAACTCCACGCCGAAACAGCGTTTCAAACTCCTCAAAAATAAGCTGATCGCCGGATCGGACGGCCCAGATTGTTGCGTCAAGCTAAAGCTACCCTGAATATAAATGCAACGCGCTCCTCCTCTATATTTAAAACCCTCGTTGGCCCTCAGCATCTCTGCCTCTCCCTGTCGCTATCACGTCCGCTTCCTTCCGCTGCTCCCGACGCGGATCCATTTTAAGCCTCGCTCCGCCGCTGCCTGGAGGACTGATCATGGTGAGTGGGTTTGCCCCCTCCGTCGTTCGTCTGTTTCGGCCGATTGTCACCGATGGATCCTCGTTAGCGAGCTCTTGGAGGCCGGGACGGTCGATGCCGTTATTTTCCTTTTCTTTTTCCTGATTCTTTCTTTGTTTGATTTTCTTTTGGTAGGCTTTGCCGAATCAACAGACCGTCGATTACCCGAGCTTCAAGCTCGTAATCGTCGGCGACGGAGGCACTGGTGAGTTCTTCCTCATTTTCCTAAGTCTCAATTTGATGGAACGACTCAATTGCTGCTTTGTGTTTTCTTCTTCCTGGTTCCCTTTTGAGTGCTTTTCGTGTGATCTGTGTGGGGAGGATGGGATCGTTGCTTGTGTTAGTGATTTCCTAATTTTTCCGGTGTTGATTGGTTGCTGGAATGGAGGTGGAAATCAATCTTTATGGGTCTCCTAAGAATCTTGGATATGGATGTTTTTGATCTTTGGCAAGTGTTGTTTTAAAGTTTAGTTCGCCCCATGTTTACTCGCTGTTACCGCCAGAGCTGAACTATTTATGCATTTCGCAGGCAAGACGACTTTCGTGAAGAGGCATCTGACTGGGGAGTTCGAGAAGAAATATGAGCGTACGTGTCTGGATTGTGTCTTATTGTTTTATGCCCGCTCGATTGTGTCTCTTTTGTTGTATGGGAATTTATTGGATTTTGATTGGGCTTGAGCAGCGACCATTGGTGTTGAGGTTCATCCGCTGGATTTCTTCACCAACTGCGGCAAAATTAGATTTTACTGCTGGGATACTGCTGGCCAGGAGAAGTTTGGTGGTCTGAGAGATGGCTACTAGTAAGTAAATGGAAGTAAATGGGAAACTATGCATTTCTTTGTTACAACTTGTTATCATATAATTTTGTGAATATCGATTGGTTTCGTGTTCCAAATTTTCTTGGTATATCCTTTTGTTACTATGTTTTTTTTTTTTTTTTTTTTTTTTTCTTTTAATCACGTTTGTTCTGGATTTATAAGTTTCAAGTGGCTGCTCATGTGGGGTTTGGCTGTTTTCTTCTGCAGCATTCATGGTCAATGCGCCATCATCATGTTTGACGTCACTGCCAGGTTGACATATAAGAACGTCCCTACGTGGCATCGTGATCTCTGCAGGTTTTACTACAATGCATTTTCTAACCATTATAGCTTGTCCTTTGTATAGAAGTGGCTTTAACTTTTTATGTCCTTTTGATATTAGGGTCTGTGAGAACATACCCATTGTTCTGTGTGGAAACAAGGTGGATGTGAAGAATAGGCAAGTTAAGGCGAAGCAGGTTACATTCCACAGGAAGAAGAATCTCCAATACTATGAGATTTCTGCCAAAAGCAACTACAATTTTGAGAAGCCTTTTCTCTATCTCACCAGAAAACTTGCTGGGTAATTCAAATTATTGTTGTACTCAGATCATCTTTTGTCTATGTTGTGGATGATGTAACATGTTGGTTCTTTTTGGAACTTTAGGGACCCTAACCTTCACTTTGTGGAGTCTCCTGCCCTTGCTCCTCCGGAAGTACACATTGACTTGGCTGCCCAGCAACAGTATGGAACTCATCTCTCTTTTCCCCATTTGTTGTAATTTTATGTGATAATTTAGGAAATTATCATCTTAGCTGCTTGGCATGGCATCCTGATTCCTCAAGTGCTTATGAGTTGTAGACTTGGAGTTTAAAATTTCATTGCTGACTGTCTTTGCTTTATATGTTATTTATATATTCACATTGGCGCACATGTTGAAACTTCGAATGCAGCCAGAAATATTTATTTGGTGGATTGCCATGATTAGACATCTCGCTTTATCCTTCTGTTTGGTGCATTGCTGTCCAATTTCCTGTTGGTTAATTATTTGTGTCTGACAGCCAGCTACTGTGTGCTTGCAGGCATGAGGCGGAGCTTGCTCAAGCTGCTAGTCAGCCTCTTCCTGACGACGACGATGACGCATTTGAATGAAGGCTCAGCCGTTATAGGGCAGCCTCTTGGAGCTCATGATGTTCGGAACCTTTTTTTTTGGCCATTGTCATTTATTGAAAAAGTGAATGATTAGGTGACATGTAGAATGGTGTGATTAAACTGAGTACCGAGGATTTGTAATGGCTTCTTAGTAGCTCCTTTTCCTTCTAGTTGCTGCACTGGGTGCACCTTTTTCTTTTTCTTGTTGCGGTGGATTTAATATTTTACAGGTTTGAGCTCCAATGTGACTGTTTTGTTGTCACTTTGAATTGAAGTATGTGACGATACATCCCATCTGGATGGTCTATGTTCAATCACTAGTGTGTTGAAGTGATCTTGTCGTGCCCCCTTTTATCTTCACGTATGCCATGGTATAGCTGCTAGTGCCCCTTTTCATCTTTGCGTTTGTCATGGTATAGCTGCTAAGGGATTTTGAAATGCGGTTGATATTTGCGTAGTATGATCTTGTGCTTTGAAAATGCTCACCTAAATATATTTCATGAGGAAAATTTCTTGGACCGGAAGCATGAATGAGGGAGTCGTCGTTGAACATTATGGAGTGGAACTTGGTAGTCGTCATTGACCCAACCCCAACTGCCGCCGGAGCTTCTCCTCCGCCACCCCCTCCCCCTCCCCTCCCCCTCCTTCCCCTCCTTCCCCTCCTCCGGTTCCTCCTCCAACTCTGGCTGGTCGACCCCTCTCTTCGGGTGGCCCTCCGAGCTCGCATTGACTCAGGCAGCAATAAGGCCGGCCGCTAGGAGGAGAAGGCCAAGCCCAGAGCCGACCTAGAGGCTGACCTGAGCCTGGTGTGGCCCTCCCGGTTTGCCCCAGGCTGCTTCATGGTCGAGAAGGCGAAGCAGTTGAGGATGGTGATCCACGACGCCATGTACCACTCCGCAATCGCCTCCCGTCTGGCCTCCGACTTCAGCAGCCGGCCCGATCTATGAGGATCCAGGTTCGGTCCCGATGAGTCGCTGGAGCTTTTTAGGAAGCCCACCCTGCTTGCGTCGCTGGAACTTGCCCTCTGGTTTGTTTTCTTGTTCGTCTTTTCTCTTTTTCTAGCTTCTTGATCGTGGATATATTCGTCCGATATTAGAGGCGACGCATTTCGTATGTATGTGATTTAGTGGTGTGATTGGAAGGGGGTTCTGATGTTGAACTTGAAGAAGCATCTATGTAATTATCGCCGTCGGTGCATAAATAACGTTTCTTTCCAGAACGATCTCTGCTAACTATGTGTACTAGCAATTATCATAAGATATAACCTAACAGTAATCGTACGAAAATTCAAAAGAACAAGGAAACTTTAAAAAGCCACCAAATCGGTCTAAGGCCATAAACTACGCAAACATTACATGCATTCTCTATGTGGGAATTGAAGGGAGGCCAAAGCTGTCACATGATGAACGTTACATGAGAATACTTACCTAACGTGGGGATTCGTTCGATCCACGGTGGACTCAATATACTGGAAACCCTTTCAACCACCAAACTCACCAGACGCCTGCTCATATATATGCACAAAAGCAATATTAGGGTACAGTTTGATCCCTTCGTTCCCCTAACTCTATTGATCGCAAATCGATCATTCCCATCCAAAAGTACACGGGGTTTGTATGCAGATTTATGCGGAATCTGACAAATATAGATAAATACATAAACATACCCATCTCCAGCAACCTTCCGTGATGACCATACTCCAATCCCCGCGACAAACCTCAGCGCTTCCTTCCATCCTTCCACTTGCTCCGGCGGATGGTGTTTCGCCAGTTCACTAAAAACCTTTCCAAACTCCCCCGTTTGGTTATATACATGAGAGACATCCACGCCGTAGAATATGGGCATGACTACTTTGCCCCGATCTGGCCTGGCGATTTTTTCGAAGCGCCAGACTTCGTCGAGGCAGGACGTACTCCCCCCATAATTTTTGGAGATGATGGGGATGTAGACCTTACTATTGTCGATGGCCTGGGAAAGCCCTGGCCCTATCTGCTCGCCGGGGAGATCGCTGTCGTCTATTTAATCGGTCGCTCGTCCGTGTGAAAGGACCGATCACGTTGAGGACGCGGAGGAGGAATTTTTCTCGGTCGCACCTCGATTCTGAAGGACTGAACACGGTGAGTGGGATTTCTCATCTTTCGCTTGTCTATTTCGGCCAATCGTCACCGGTGGGTCGCCGTTCGCGAGCTCTTGGAGGCGGCTTGGAGCTCCGATGCTGTTTTTTCCTCTTTCTTGATTCTTTCTTCGTTTGATCTTTTTGGTAGGCTTTGCTAAATCACAGACCGTCAATTACCGAGCTTCAACCTCCTCATCGTTCGCCCATTTCCGAGGATCGATCACGGTGAATGGGCCACTTCGCCATTCGTCGTTTTTGATGATTGTGATCAGGGTTTCTCCGCTGCCGCCCGTCGAAATATATAAAATTTTATGTGATGATTTAAGATGTCATCTTACCTGCTTGCCATGGCATCCTGATTCCTCAAGTGCTTATGACATTGAAGATTTGAGTAAAAATATCATTTTCTGACTTTCTTATGCTACATCCGTTATTTGTATATTCACATGTTGGCACACATGTTGAAACTTCGAATGCAGCCAGAATGTTTATTTGGTGCATTACTGCCCAACTTCCCGTTGGTTAATTATTTGCGTCTGACAGCCAGCTACTGTGCTTGCAGGCATGAGGCGGAGCTTGCTCAAGCTGCTAGTCAGCCTCTTCCCGACGATGATGATGATGCATTATAATGAAAAACAGGAGAATGCTGCTTCGCTCCGCATCCACTAGCATTTCTCTTGGTTCTAGCATGTGCCATTTTACTCTTGAACAAGTGCAGGCGTTCACCAGCGGCTTCTCAGAGGCAAGTCTACTCGGACAAGGTGGTTTTGGGCGCGTGTACCGCGGAGTCCTTCCCAACGGGGAAGATGTAGCAGTGAAGCGACTGGAGGTGGGGAGCCAACAGGGAGAGCGGGAGTTCCTCACTGAGGCTAAAATTGTAAGCCGCATTCATCACAAGCATGTGGTGACTTTGGTTGGATACTGTGCAACCAGACTCGAGCGCATCCTTATGTATTAGTATGTGCCTAACGGGTAGAGCTGTTAAACAAGTGGGTCGGGTTAGGTAATTAATGGTACGACCTAAATTGACCCATTAGCCAATTTATGACTTATTTATGCCTAATGTAAATTTTTCGACCCATACTCAACTCATACCCGACCCAACCCATATTAATAAAATATTTTCATATTTAAACAAATTTAGAAAAATTTATTCCTATGTTTTTTTTAAAGATTATATTACTAAAATACTTTCAAGCTTATTTCTTATATATATATATATATATATATATATATATATATATATATATATATAATAGTTTTATACGACACAAATTTAATGGACAATTTTTATAATAATTATTTTTAAAAATTGAATTTTAATTATTTTTAAATATAAAATTTCTTTTTCTTTTTTTCTTTTTGTTCTTCTTCTTTGGTCGGCCGCCGGCCATGACGACGGCCAGTGGCCGACCACGGCGAGCCTCGAGCTAGCTTTGACTCGCCGACGTCGGCAAGCTCGAGGCTCGCCTGATCGGCGAGGCTTGAGCCTTGCCGGACGTCAGCGAGGCCTTTGCCTTGCTAGATCCGGCGAGCTCGAGGCTCACCGGTGTCGAGCAAGCTCGAGCTCGCTCCTTGCCGGATTTGGCGAGGCTTGGACCTCGCCCAATGCTGACAAGTTCGAGTCTCGCTAGGCATCGACGGCCACACCAGATCCGACGAGCTCGACGCCGGTGAGACTCGCTGGCCAATCGCTAGCCATTGCCGTGCCGGCGGCGGAGGAAGAAGAAAGAACAAAAAAAAAAAAAGAAAGAAAAAATAAAAAAATAAAAAGAAAAGAAAAGAAAATTAAAAAATAATTATAATTTCGGTTTAAAAAAATATTTTTGTAAAGTTAAAGAGAGGAGAGAGATTGTGAGGTTTTGAGTGAAATAAATGGGTTCATTTTTAATGGGTTGATAAATAGGTCTTAAATGGGTGCAGAGCTAATTCATTTAAGACCCATATATCTCACTCTTTTTATTTTTAAAACCCATTATGGGTGTTTTAAGAAATAAAGTTTGACCCATTAACGACCCATTTAAATATAAATGGATTCATAAATGAGTCAATGACCCATTTTGACAACCTTTACTGGTGCATGAGCATGTGCCCAACGGGTCCTTAGACTCACACTTACGTGGTCGGTTTGGATTTTCAGTACCAATTAATGCTGCGAGCTTTTATGTCGCCCACTCTAAGATCACACCTGTCTAAACATCAGTCGCTTTTTACTGTCAATAGAGAGAGGCTAAGGAAAGACCCAAAGGAAAACGTCGTGTGGTATTGGAGGGGTAAAAAGTAATAATCTTGTGCAGTGGACGATGGGTCGCCCACAGGACTTTTGTCAATGGAATTAGTATTTTATTAACGAAGAAAATTTGTCTTGTTCGCACTTCTATTTAGCTATTCGAGGAAAGCTCTAGGAAGTCTGCTAGGCTTTCGGTGATTTGTTTAATGAGAGAGTAGCCATGGAAAAAGATATGTTTCTGTAAATGCGAGAAAGTAGGGGGTGTTAAAGAGTTAATCTAGGGAGGAAAAAATTTAGGTATAAACCGAATAGTTATAGGATGAGATGATATGCGTAAATATTAGTTATGTACCGATCGAAGCAAGGTATACATGCGCCGAATGACAAAGGGAGACTAGAACGAACCCTTCTAAGATCACACCTGTCTAAACATCGGTCGCTCTTTACTGTTAATATAGAGAGGCTAAGGAAAGACCCAAAGGAAAACGTCGTGTGGAACCTAATTGGAGGGGTAAAGGTAATTATTTTGTGCAGTGGACGATGGGTACCCGTGGATGGTGTCGCCCACATGCAACTGGACTTTTGTGCAATGGAATTAGTATTTTATGAATTCTTGACGAAGAAAATTTGTCTTGTTCACACTTCTTTTTAGCTATTCGAGGAAAGCTCTAGGAAGTCTGCTAGGCTTTCGGTGATTTGTTTAATGAGAGAGTAGCCATGGAAAAAGATTTGTTTTTGTACGTGCGAGAAAGTAGAGGGAGGGGGGTACAGATAATCTTGGGAGGAAAAAATTTAGGTATAAATCAAATTTAAGCTCTGTTATTAGACGTCAGACTCTTGCCGCCTCCTCCCAAATACAGAATACGAGAAACGGGGGGAAAGAAAAGAGGCCAGTAAAGAATGAGATGGATGGATGGATAGGGAGTTGAGGTCGATTAATCTGCATAGTGGCCAATTAAAAATTCTAAAAAATTTGAATCAACGATTATGATGGATAAAAGGATCTGCACAGAGTTTTTAAGGACTCTTTAAGTGTTGAATATAGTAATTAACGTGTATTTGACTTAGTCGGAAAGGGTGAGAGAATAAGCTAGATTGGAAGAGCACCCAAAATTAGCGCACTTGATGCGATATTGCAGGCGAATGGTGTTAGGTTGTCTGTTGTAGTCGAAGGATGAGAGTGTCTGTAGGCAATATGCAGAGCTTGGAGCTGTCCGCGGCAAAATCACTCCCCCAAAAAATGCCTAAAGGAATAAATCGAGGGAGTGTTTACGACCAGAAAGTTGTAACGAGAGATGGACATGGTCTTGCTACGTGGGAATCCATGTTTGGTTGGTGTGTTTGTAGGACGTTAGTCAATGAAGGGTTGCAACATTTCACGACGGCATAAACTCAATTTTGTGTCAATGAGGATGCTAATTGACATGGAAAAGAAGGAACATAAAGAGAATGGTCTAATTAGGATTAATCGGTTTTAAGGTGGGTAGATTCTATTGGAGAAAACTTCCTTGAGTGTTTTGAAGCTGACAAAACGTTTCCATCAGTCTAGTCTGAAGACTTGCAGACTCATCCATCAAAGTCTGAAGACTCCAGACTACCAAACTCAAGACTCAAAATATATCCTCATTGACAGATTCTAGACTGTCGAAGAAGGCTTATCCAGGACTAGATGTTTCGTTAAGGATTTGACCTTATCGACTGAAGAAGATCTCTTGGCTGAATATAGCATGCCGGAATCCGTTATTCAAATCAAGATTGATTTAGGGATTATGGATCCGTTGATTGGCGAAGTATACTTGGAATGTTCTACTTATGGAAACCTAGATCTGATTGTATGGGCGAACATGATTGATGGGCTATCGTCATGTTCCTTAAATAGTTCGAAGATCTTCCTAATTGATTATGTCCAACGGGTAGATTGGACGAATTCCTTTGGTAAGTGCCAACGGATGTAATGGCATAAAGGAGTATATAAGGAAGACGTTCCAGTTGTTTGAGTGTGTGTGCGATAGAAAAATTTCAAAGTCTGAAACTCTTTGTTCTTTGTCAATTAAACTGTTGAGCGAAATCTCGTACGCAAAAGAGAGTCTATATCTTTGAGAGACCTTGAGGAAGTGTAGTAGAGTCTTTACACTGTGAAATCAAGGAAGAGCTTTTCTGTAATAACTCTTTTGTTGATAGTGAAATCCAGCCGGTGGGCTGTCAGTGTGGAATAGTGGACGTAGGCTTGGATTAAGCCGAACCACTATAATCTCTGTGTTCATACTCTCTTCTCTACGCCCTCTTACTTTGATCGTAACTCATTTTGTTTATAAGAGACGAATTTCCTCTTCATAATCTATTGTTGATTAGTATTGCACACTTATCTCATAAAATTGTTTTTAAACCTATTCACCCCCCTTTAGGTGCTCATACTAGCTTTGATAATTGGTATTAGAGCCTGTGTACTCACTTAAGTTGAAGTGTTTTACTTCAAAGTTAAAGATCCATGGCTAGTATGTTGGCTCTAGGACTAGTTGGAGGGCAAAGCAATACCAGACCGCCTTATTTTGATAGAAAGGAATACAACATATGGAAAAACAAGATGAAGGCATTTCTAAGATTAAAGGATCCTCTGAAATGGGATGTAGTAGATAAAGGAATCATTCCTAAAGCTGTATCTGTCTCAGAAAAAGGAAAAGAAGCTGTTGAGTCTAGCGAGATGACTCAAGAAGAGATAACCAAGAGACAAGCTCTTGATGCAAAAGCAATTTATTCTTTATATTATGCATTATCACCCTCTAAATATAACATAATATCTTCATGTGATACAGTTAAAGAAGTCTGAGATAGATTACACATCACCTATGAAGGAACTGATCGAGTGAAAGAAACCAGAATCAACATTCTGCTCAGTCAATACGAAGCATTCAAAATGAAATCAGGAGAATCTATCATTGACATGTTTAGTCGTTTTACAGAAATCATGAATGGTCTTGAAAATCAAGATCAACCAATTTTTGATCCCATGAAAGTAAACAAGCTACTGCGTGGACTCTCCAAGGATTGAAATCACATAAAAACCTCAATAAGGGAGACACAAAGAATTATGCCACTTTTTGTCGATGAATTTGTTGGGACTCTTCAATCTTATGAAGTGGAGCGAATTAATGAAGATGAAGATCCTAAAGGTAAGAAATCCATTGCATTAAAATCTAATGATGATTCTGATGTCACAGATTTTGAATACGATATGGATGATAAGGAACTTGCTCTCATGATAAGAAGATTCAGAAAGCTAAACAGAAAGGGGAGAAGATTCAATCCAAAGAAACAAAATTTTCAAAAGCAACAGACTAAGTCTGTTGAGGATGATGAATCCAATAGAGATGTAGTTTGTTTTGAATGTAAGAAAAATGGACACATCAAACCTAACTGTCCCCTTCTGAGAAAAAAGAAAGGAAAAGCTAAGAAATATCGAAAGACACTCAAAGCAGAAACTTGGAGTGATACAGAATGTGAAGAAAGTGATGATGATTATGCCAATATTTGTCTTATGGCACAATCAGACTCAAATTCAGACTCCGAGACAAACTCAGATTCAGACAGTGAAATCGAGGTAAGTAATTTGAAAATCTCTACTAAAGTCTCTAGATACAATGATGAATTGTGTCTTAGTCTCAAAACTTCTCTTAAAATGATTTCCGAACTTAAAAAAGAAAATTCTATACTAAAGCAACTGGAAAATTTTGGAAAGAAAATGTCAAAAGTCTAGACAAAAGTGTTATTACTTTGAAAGAAAATGCAGACAATCTTTCAAAAGAAAATGCATTCTTGAAAATGACATCTTAAATATTTCTAAAAATTTTATATAGGATCCGAGAAACTTGAAAAAATTCTTTCAAAGACAAAGACCTTACTTCAACAAATCAAGTTTAGGAATGACTACTGAAACCATTCCTCTAATTGATTTTCCTAAAGTAAAGGAAAGAATTAAGCAAAGACCTACAAGAGATGCTTACAAAAATCATTTCCAAATTTTTTTTGTAAAACCAGTAGGTCGCAATGCTCTTAGATATTCTAAGTGCAATAGCTCAAACCATTTTGAGAAAAAATGTCCTATGATTTGGAAACCTTTCAAGAAGGTATGGGCAAAGACCGTATATTACACTAACACCAATAGACCCAAGAAAATATGGGTACCAAAGAAAGCTTGAGTCTCTTTTCTAAATGCAGGTCACTATAAAAAAAAAAAGAAGATTAAATGGTACCTGGATAGTGGATGCTCAAGGCATATGACAGGAGATTCAAATTGCTTCATAAAGCTTGTTTAAGTTAATAGTTGAAAAGTTTCATTTGGAGGAAACAATAAAGGAAGAATTGTGGGATACGGAACTGTAAAGATTGGAAGCCTCACGATCAGTAATGTTTCCTTAGTGGAAGGACTCAACTACAATTTGCTTAGTATCAGTCAACTGTGCGACACCAGTTTCAAAATCAATTTTCAAGAGGGAATATGTTCAGGAACCAATAAAGACTTCTCTCAGTCTTTCACGGGTCAAAAACATGGAAATATCTACCTCTTGGATGTCAAATCAAATGAAACCCAATATCTAATCTCAATTCAAGAAGAAGCAAACTTATGGCACAGAAAACTTGGGCACATCAACATGAAGCAAATAGCCAAAATTTCAACAAAGAAGCTTGTTCGTGGTCTACCCAATTTGTCATACCAAAAGTCTGATTTATGCACACCATGTGTGTTGGGGAAATATGTAAGAAACTCATTCAAACCAATAAATCAAGTTTCCACTAATCGTGTACTGCAGCTCTTGCATATGGATCTCTTTAGACCAACCAGAACTCAGAGCATTGGAGGTAAGAAATACTGTTTAATGATTGTAGATGATTATTCACGATTCACTTGGGTATATTTCCTACCAAGTAAGTCTGAAACCTTTTCTTATTTTACAAAATTTGCTAAAAAGGTCTAAAATGAGAAAGGGCATGTTATTTCAAGTATATGAACATACCATGGAGGTGAATTTGAAAATCAAGACTTTACAAAATACTGTGATGAATCTGGTTTTCAGCATGTGTTCTCTTCTCCATATACTCCAGAGCAAAATGGAGTCGTGGAAAGAAAGAATAGATCGCTTCAAGAAATGGCTAGAACTCTTTTAATTGAAAGTAACATCTCTTCACGTTTTTGGGCTGAAGCAGTTTCTACAACATGTTATATAATTAATAGAGTCTTTCTAAAATCTATTCTGGAGAAAACTCCCTACGAGTTATTCAAATGAAAGAAGCCAATTATTTTGTATTTTCATGTGTTTGGATGCAAATGTTTTATATTGAAAAATGCAAATAATCGAGTTGGTACGTTTGAAGAAAAATCAGACAAAGGCATCTTCCTTGGATATTCTATCACAAGCAAAGCTTACAAAGTTTACAACAAGAAGACTTAATCTGTGGAGGAATCAATGAACGTCAAATTTCAAGATTTTATGCAAAACCAATCGATTCAGACTCAACCTGAAGAATTTGAATCTGCTCCAGACTCTACTAAGTCTAAATATTTAAAAGCAGCTTACACTTTAGAATACCAGCAACAAATGATCGTCGAAGATTCAAAAAATGATCAACAGTCTGACAAATCAACAAGCAACTGGAAGCATAAGTCCAGCCATCCCAAAGATCTCATTATTGGTGATATTAATAAAGGAATTCGCACAAGATCCAAAAGGCGCGAAGAGTCTAGTGCTATGGCTCTTATTTCTGAAATAGAACCCAAAAATATAGAAGAAGCTTTAATCGATGAAAGCTGGATTAAAGCTATGCAAGAAGAACTCAGGCAATTCAGCATTAATGATGTCTGGGAATTGACTCCTAAACCGAAAGGTAAGTCTATCATTGGAGCTAAATGGGTTTTCAGGAACAAGATGGATGAGAAAGGAAAGGTCATAAAAAACAAAGTAAGACTCGTGGTCAAGGGATATACGCAAGAAGAAGGGATAGACTATGATAAGACTTATGCACCAGTAGCAAGGTTAGAAGCAATTAGATTATTACTTGCTTTTGCTTGTCATAAAAATTTCAAGTTATTCCAAATGGATGTCAAAAGTGCTTTCCTAAATGGATTTATCTAAGAAGAAGTCTATGTGGAACAACCACCCAGTTTTGAAGATCCAAGAAAACCAGACTCTGTATTCAGACTAAAAAAGGCTTTATATGGTTTAAAACAAGCACTTCGAGCTTGGTATGATAGACTTAGTAAGTTCTTAATTCAAAACGGTTTTGTTAAAGGTAAAGTAGATACTACATTGTTTTTTTTTTTTTTTTTTTTTTTTTTTTTGGTGACCCAGGGAACCTCCGAACGCCGCTTCGCGGGAGAGTAAACCCGGAGCGCCGGGGCCCCACCGCTGACCCCCAAGCGCGGGTAAGACGCGTTATGCATTGAAGCATCGCTTCCACGGAGGTTCGAACCCTTCCCCCTGCGTTTGGGGTACCAAGCCCTAACCAACGCTTCCACCGCGGGCGGTGGTATAGATACTACATTGTTTATCAAAAGAGAAAGCAAAAGTTTTCTACTTGTTCAAATTTATGTTGATGATATTATCTTTGGATCTTCTAATGAAAGTCTGTGCCAGAAATTTTCTAAGTCTATGTAGGATGAGTTTGAAATGAGAATGATGGGTGAGCTAACATTCTTTCTTAGGCTTCAAGTGAAACAACAGAAGGAAGTAATCTTTTTTTATCAAGAAAAATATGTTAAAGAACTTGTCAAAAAGTTCGGACTAGAAAATTGCAAAAAGACTGATATACCAATGTCAAGCTCTTTGAAGATGGACAAAGAAGAAGAAGGAAAGAAAGTTGACCAGAAGCTATACAGGAGTATCATTGGTTTATTTCTTTATCTAACTGCTTCTAGACCTGACATATTATTTACTGTTTGTATGTGTGCCAGATTTCAATCAGACCCTAAAGAATCTTATTTAAGTGCTGCAGAGCGTATTATCAAATATATTGCCTCAACTCAAATTTGGGTCTCTAGTATCCTAAAAAAGGAGACTTTACTCTTCTTGGATACTCAGACGCAGACCTAGCCGGATGCAAAGTTGATAGAAAGAGCACCTCGGGCACCTGTCAACTACTTGGAAGCAGGACAGTATCTTGGTTTTCAAGGAAGCAAAGTACAGTAGCTCTTTCTACGGCGAGCGAGTATGTAGCTCTTGGAAGTTGTTCACAAATTCTGTGGATAAAACAATAGTTAAGAGACTTTGGAATTGAAGATTCATGCACTCAAATCAAATGTGACAATCAATCTCACCAAAAATTCGATTCTTCACTCAAGAGCAAAACATATAGAGATTCGGCATCATTTCATTAGAGATCATGTTCAAAATGGAGAAGTTTCAATTAAGTTTATTGACTCAAAGAATCAACTAGCGGATATATTTACAAAGTCTTAGGAGAAAAATCAAATTGAAGTTATTCGTTCCAATCTCAATATCTTAAAGCCTGAAGAAGTTCAGACTCAGGACTGAAAGTCTAAAGTCTCTCAGACTCAGACAATCAAGTCTCTACGACTGTAAGTTATTTCTATTTTAGAAATTTATTTCTCGGATCAAATCTTGAAAAGGTACAATCTTCTATCCGAAATTGATTGGTGTTATTTTCCCAATTTTTTCGTGATTAATGCAATCCTTCCTTTTCGAAAAAGAAGTTATTCAAAATGATAGTTATCTAATTTTTGAAAAAGGCAGTTATTTTTTTTAAAAGGCATATTTATATTTTTACGATGTTCCGTATGCCTCGCTTCAACTACCTTATATACTGTTGGTTCTTCTTTGTTTTACTCTAAAAAATCCTAAGAGAGCACAAATCTTCCATTTCTGTCTTCTTCTATTGTTTAATCTTCGAAAAGTTTTCATCTTTCTTGGGAAATAAGCTTGGAATCTCTCAAAGACTGTGAAAGATGTCGTCTCAAAGAAAGTCTTCGAGGATCGCAAACGGGGGACTAATCTATTTATTATCCTATCTCTAGATATAGCAAACCTATGAGATTTGGTCATAATTATTGAGAATTTTTGAGAGGTTACATGTTAATGTGAATTTATTTGGATTGCATATAATTCGAAAAGATGAGGACTCTCACACACACTTGGATCATATAGTTAGAATTGGTCTTAACTTATAAATTGATTTCAATGTTTGGATGAAATTTGTGTTTTTCTTTGAATTGTGAATTTGAGCAATTATGGAAAGATGTCATGGAGAAGGTTGTTAGGTTGAGTATGTGTTATGTCTTACTTTTGCTCGAGGACTAGCAAAATGTTAAGTTTCGGGGTTTGATAACTCTACAAAAATAGAGTTATTTTACCTATTTTAGGCAGTAATTAATGCATTATTTGTGAGAAAATATTTGGATTTCCTTCTGATTATTTGAATTTTTCTTGTTTATGCAGAATAATGAGATATGGAGAGAATAAGGAAAAGAATGGCAACTATCAAGAATTCAAATAAAAGTAGCAGTGGAAGATGGATATCAAATCAGGAAATTCTTGATTTTGTTTCCTAATGTTATCTGCAAGCGTTGGGAGATAGATATCTTGGATATATCCTATAAATAGAGACAGAGAGAGCAGCTAGGTTTTTTTGGGGGGGGGGGTTAGATCGTTTTTCATTCTTCTAAGAGTTTTTCAAGTTTTATTTTTATTTTTTCTTTTACTATGTTCTAATTTTCTTTTGTTAGGGCTATGATGTAGCCTAACCATGATGATATGAATTTCATGATTTTTATGTTTTATAATTGATTTCATTCATGTGAGTTATATATTATTGCGTTTAATGCTTTTGAGTGACTGGCCACCACCTAAATGATCTGATGTACATGTTTGATACTAAGAAGTGATAATATGCGATTGCTCATTATAATATATAACTATGAATTAAACATGGATAGAAATATACCACGTTATTTGTGTAGCTTTCGGTGATAAAGTGATCCAAAAGACTCATTGTAAGCCGTGAATATTCATAGTTTTTAATACACTTATGCTTATTTTAATTCACATATAGATATAGTGGATTAATAAGCTGAGTACGTTTGCTATACCTAGAGATATGATAGTAAATAAATTAGGAAATTCCGCTATCACATGTTTGATATCGTTCTTGTATTCACAACAATCTGAAATTCATATCTAGTGATTATGATGAAATCGGATACTCTAACATATTTATCTAATCGATTTACTGCATTTAGTCTACAAATTTCATTTTAATTTATTATTAATTATATTTTGATTTGTTAGATAAATTTTAGAATTAGTCTATTTTAGTATTTAATTGGTTTATTAATCATCGATCTCCGTGGGACGATACTTTCTCTCATCATTATATTACTTGTTCGATACGTGCACTTGCGTTTAGAATTTCACGAACAAGTTTTTGTTCATAGGGCATGGGATAAGGATATAAATAGGGTTGGCTAAACATATATGGGTGCCAATGAAAAATTGGGTAATAATTAAGGCTCAACGGGGTGACTAGGGATAAATAAATAGGGTTGGCTTGAAAGGCTCAATCGATTCAAAAACTGCCTATATCATTTTCTTAGTTAGATTTAGCTTAGGATTTCGCCTCAAGAGAAAATCAAACAAATTCTAAGATTTGGATGAAATCTAAGAAAATCACATATTTCACATGAATGTTATCTAGATTTACACATAATTCAAAAAGTAAGGACTTTTAGTGCTCAGTAAGTGGATCAACATAATTAGAATTAAGATTAACTCACACATCAATTGCAAATTTAAATAAAATTTAAATTTTCCTAAGAATCATAAAAATTCACAACCAGGAAAGCAATAATGATAAAAAATTATTCAAAAATTTGTCTTCCCCCCAAACTTGAATGAAGCAGTGTCCTCAATGCGAAAAATAGAATAGGAAGAAGAAAACTTCCCGGTTGTAGGACAAGTCCATAGATGATCTTGATGATTAAACTCTTGAAAGGTGCTTCCTAAAAATTAACCTGGATAAAACAGAGAAAAGTTAATCTTTTTTTTTTTTTTTTGCAAAACATAAACTTAAAAATAAATACAAACATAATTAAAATGCTTGGGTTGCCTCCCAAGAAGCGCTTGTTTTATAGTTTTCAGCCAAACTATCTCAAATGTCGCTATTTTGAAGGATGAAGTTCAATGGTGGTCTTCTGCTTGTTATAACCACCTTCAAAGTAGGGCTTCAAACGTTGATCGTTTACTTTGAATGTGCCCTCAGTGTCATGCGCAACTTCAATTGTTCCATATGGAAATACCTGTGTAACTGTAAAAGGACCAGACCATCTAGATCGCAACTTTCATGGAAAAAGTTTAAGACGAGAGTTATAGAGTAAGACTTTTTGACCAATTTTAAACTCTCTTCTAAATATGTGCTTGTCATGCCATCTTTTTGTACGCTCCTTGTACAACTTAGAATTTTCATAGGCCTCATTGTGAAATTCCTCCAATTCATTTAGTTGCAATAATCTTTCTTCACCTGCAGACTGCATATCAAAATTCATACATTTCAATGCCCAATATGCTTTATGCTCTAATTCCACTAGTAAGTGACAAGCCTTTCCAAACACTAGCCTAAGAGGAGACATCCCAATTGGAGTTTTGAACGCTGTCCTATAAGCCCAAAGTACATCATCAAGTTTTATTGACCAATCTTTCCTAGAGGCATTCACTACTTTTTCTAAAATTCTCTTGATTTCCCTATTTGAAATCTCTACTTGACCACTAGTCTGAGGATGATAAGGGGTTGCAACCTTATGTGTGACTCCATACTTACTCAAAAGTGTTTCAAATTGCTTGTTGTAAAAATGTGTCCCCCTAGGAGTGCCGAATCGAGTAAAAATATTTTTCTTCAAAAATTTCACCACAACCTTAGCATTATTTGTTGGCAATGCTATAGTTTCTACCCACTTAGACACATACTCCACAGCCACTAAAATGTATAAATTTCCATAAGAAGGTGTAAAGGGTCCCATGAAATCAATACCCCAAACATCAAATAATTCACACACAATAATGTTGTTTAAAGGCATCTCATTTTTTCTTGAAATATTTCCAGTTCTTTGACTACTATCATATGAAGCTACATAGGAGTATGCATCTTAAAAAAGTGTAGGCCAATAAAATCCAAATTGTAAAATCTTAGCTGCAGTTTTTGTGGGACCAAAATGGCCACTTGCCTCTCCATCATGACAATGATGTAGAATGTTTGCCTTCTCTTCATCTGGAACACATTTCCTTATGACCTAATCTGCACATACTTTAAACAAGAAAGGTTCTTCTCAAAAATAATTTTTAACATCAGAAAAGAATTTTTTTCTTCTGTTGATATGATAATTCAGGAGGAAGAACATTACTTACCAAATAATTTACAAAGTCAGCATACCAAGGAATTGACTTGATGGAAAAAAAATTTCTCATCAGGGAACTCTTCCAAAATTGGTCTTACCTCTTCCTTTGAATTTGGAATTCTTGATAAGTGATCTGCAATTAGATTTTCAGTCCCCTTCTTATCTTTGATTTCCAAATCAAATTCTTGCAGCAATAAAATCCACCTGATTAACCTGGGTTTTGATTCTTTCTTTTCAAGCAGTTACTTAAGAGCAGAGTTGTCAGAATAAACTATAACTTTTGAGCCAATTAAATAAGAACGAAATTTATCAAAAGCAAATACTATCGCCAGAAGCTCCTTTTCTATTGTTGAATAATTCAATTGTGCACCTGACAAGGTTCGACTAGCATAGTATATGGTTCGAAAAATTTTATTCTTCCTTTGTCCCAAAACAGTTCCTACTACAGAATCGCTAGCATAACACATAAGCTCAAAAGGTAAATCCCAATTTGGTGCTACCATAATTGGTGTTGATATTAACTTCTCCTTTAAAGTGTTAAAAGCCTGCATGCATTCAACGGAAAAATTAAAAGGAGCATCTTTTTCCAAAAGATTAGAAAGAGGTTTAGCAATTTTTGAAAAATCTTTTATAAATCACCTGTAAAATCCTACATGCCTCAAAAATCCTCTGACAAGTTTCACAGATGTTGGCGGAGGTAATTTTGCAATGACCTCCACTTTGGCTCGATCAACTTCTATTCCATTTCGAGAAATTTTATGCCCGAGCACTATTCCTTCCTGCACCATAAAGTGACACTTCTCCCAATTCAAGACAATGTTAGTCTCCTCACATCTTTGTAAGATTAAGGCCAAATTATTTAAACAAGAATCAAATGATAGGCCAAAAACGGAAAAATCATCCATGAAAATCTCAATATATTTTTCAATCATATCAGAAAAAATAGCCATCATACATCTCTGAAAAGTAGCTGGTGCATTACAAAGACCAAAGGGCATTCTTCTAAAAGCAAAAGTACCATAGGGACAAGTGAAAGTAGTTTTCTCTTGATCTTCTAGTGCAATAGGAATATGATTATACCCCGAATATCCATCCAAAAAGTAATAAAATTCATGCCCTGCAAGTCTTTCTAACATCTGATCAATAAATGGTAAAGGAAAGTGATCTTTTCTAGTGGCATCATTCAATTTTCTATAATCCATACACACACGCCACCCAGTAATTGTTCTAGTTGGAATCAATTCATTGTTGTCGTTTTTCTGAACAGTCATACCACCTTTCTTTGGCACAACTTGTACAGGACTTACCCAAGAACTATCAGAGATAGGATAGATGATACCTACAATAGCTTAATTACCTCAGCTTTCACTACTTCTTCCATCTTCGGGTTCAAACGCCTCTGAGGTTGGATAATGGGTTTATATTGCTCCTCCATCAAAATTTTGTGCATGCAAATTGAAGGACTAATTCCCTTGATATCAGCTATTTTCCATCCAATTGCACCTTTATGCTCTCTTAACACTCGAGCAATTTCTCCTCCATCAAATCTGTCAAAGAAGAAGATATAATTACCGGTAAAGAAGAAACTCTATCTAAATAAGTATATTTCAAATGAGAAGGTAAGGGTTTGAGTTTAAGAATTGGAGGCTCTTCAATTGATGGTTTAGGCTTTGTAAAGTGTTGTCCCAACTCCTCAAATTTAATTGCCTTTTGCCTTGAATATGGTGGAATTGCCTCCCTGAAATTTTCGTACTCATTTATCTCCTCATTCTGAATATCTTTGTCCCTTAGTTGAATCAGACATGCTTCAAGTGGATCTTCAAAAATATTTTCCTGAAAAACCTTATTCACCAACTTGTCAATTGTCTCAACTCTAAAACAAGAATTATCATCAGATGGATATTTCATTGTTTTAAAACATTAAATGAAACAATATCATCTTGAACTCTAAGAATCAACTTCTTTTGTTGTACATCAATAAGAGCTCTCCCTGTTGCTAGAAAAGGTCAACCTAAGATAAGTGATACCTCAAAATTTTCCTCCATGTCAAGAACTATGAAATCTGCAGGAAAAATAAATTTGTCAACTTTTACCAAAACATCTTCCACAATACCTCTCGGATATTTAATTGATCGATCAACCAGTTGAAGTGACACTGTGGTTGCTTTTACCTCGCCCAATCCTAATTTCTTGAAAACAGAATAAGGCATCAGATTAATACTTGCACCTAAATCACATAATGTTTTTTCAAAGTAAGAATCCCCAATAGTACAATGAATAGTAAAACTCCTGGATCTTTTAATTTCGGAGGCAATTTGTTTTGTAGGATAGCTGAACACTCCTCATTTAACTTCAAAGTTTCATAATCCTCCAGTTTCCTTTTGTTTGCCAAAATCTCATTCAAAAATTTTGCATAACTAGGCATTTGCGCTAAAGCATCTGCAAAAGGAATGTTAATGTGCAATTTTTTAAATACATCAAGAAATTTAAAAAATTGCTTATCTATTTTGTGCTGCTGGAATCGCTGAGGGAATGGAATTGGCGGCATATATGGCTTGGGATTATCTGAAAAAAGTTTACTCTTACCTGTCTTCTTTGATTGTTTATTGATCACCTCTTCTTTGTCTCTGACAATCTCTTCTTCTCCCACTTGTTTACCACTTCTCAGGGTAATAGCCTTTATGTTTTCAATTAGATTTTTCTCTGTGTTGCTCGGCAAAGAACCCTGTTGCTTTCCTGACATCATGCTTGCTAATTGACCCACTTGCATCTCCAAATTTCTGATTGAAGCCTCTTGGTTTTGAAATCTCACATCCGTGCTTTTGATGAAGTCATGAGTTGTGTTAGCAAGTTTGGTGACTATATCTTCCAAATTTGACTTTGTCTCTTCTGACTATTTGAATCCTTTTGACTTTGTCTCATCACATTCTGATTGTTCCATGAAAAATTTGGATGATTGCGCCATCCCGGATTGTATGTGTTGGAGTAGGGATTATTCTGCGACTTGTTAAAATTCCCAACAAAGTTAGAATTTTCATGAGATGGTTTAAAAGTATTACCTACCTGACACTCTGTGCTAACATGTTCTCCACCACAAAAATCACATGTCAAATTGTGAATTTTCATGGCTGAAACACTCATATTATCAAGCTTTTTGTTGAGTGTTTCAAATTGTGCAGCAATTGCAGTAAAAGCAACCACTTCATGAACTCCGCTAACTTTTCGCATTGGTAGTCTCTCAGTAGGCCACTGATAACTATTGGACGCCATCTCCTCTAATAGATTGTAGGCTTCTTCTAGTGTTTTATTATTTAAAATCCCCCTGCAGCTGCATCAATCATAGAACGAAGATTTGCACTAGAGCCATTATAAAAAGTTTGTACCTGCATCCATACGGGTAGTCCGTGATATGGGCATCTCCTAAGAAATTCTTTGAATCTTTCCCATGCTTCATATAATGATTCATTATCTATCTGCATAAAATTAGTAATATTGTTACGCATCTTCGCAGACTTTGCGTGTGGAAAGAACTTACCAAGAAATTTCTGAGCCATATCATTCCATGTAGTAATTGATCTGCAGAAGAGAAGAAAGCCAACTCTTAGCTTTATCTCTAAGAGAGAATGGAAATAATCTCAATTTAATAGCATCATCTGTAACTCCATTATATTTAATGGTGTCACAGATTTCAAGAAAAGCATCGATGTGAGCATTTGGATCATCGCTTGGTAGCCCACTGAATTGCATCGATTGTTGAAGCATCTGAATAAGTGACGGCTTAATCTCAAAGTTGTTTGCTTGAATTGTAGGTCTTCTGATACTTGATGTGGTGCCTTGAACTGTTGACGCAGCATAATCTCTTAAGAATCTACGTGGATTTTCATTCTCACCGTCTGCCATCTTAGTGTGATTTCTCTGTTCTCTTAGTCGCCTTTTGAATGTACGCTCGATTTCTGGATCAAGTTCAACAAATTCCCCTTGTTGGCTACGTGTCATAAACCGATGTACACTCTGAAAAATAAAACAAAACGAAAGCTAGATTAAACTTAGAATTATCTGGTATCAATGTTAACTAGTATTAAACAAACGATCCCCGGCAACGGCGCCAAAAACTTATTCGTGAAATTCTAAACGCAAGTGCACGTATCGAACAAGTAATATAATGATGAGAAAAAGTATCGTCCCATGGAAATCGATGATTAATAAACCAATTAAATACTAAAATAGACTAATTCTAAAATTTATCTAACAAATCAAAATATAATTAATAATAAATTAAAAACGAAATTTGTAGACTAAATGCAGTAAATCGATCAGATAAATATGTTAGAGCATCCGATTTCACCATAACCACTAAATATGAATTTCAGATTATTGTGAATACAAGAACGATATCAAACATGTGATAGCGGAATTTCCTAATCTATTTACTATCCTATCTCTAGGTATAGCAAACCTACTCAGCTTATTAATCCACTATATCTCTATGTGAATTAAAATAAGCATAAGTGCATTAAAAAGTATGAATATTCCCGGCTTACAATGAGTCTTTTGTATCACTTTATCACCGAAAGCTACACAAATAACGCGGTATATTTCTATCCACGTTTAATTCATGGTTATATATTATAATGAGCAATCGCATATTATCACTTCTCAGTCTCAAACATGCACATCAGATCATTCAAGTGGTGGCCAGTCACTCAAAAGCATTAAACGCAATAATATATAACTCGCATGAATGAAATCAATTATAAAACATAAAAATCATGAAATTCATATTAGCATGCTTAGGTTACATCGTAGCCCTAATAAAAGAAAATTAGAACATAATAGAAGAAAAATAAAAATAAAAATATAGATCAAACCCAGCATCTTGAATCAAAGAATAAGAATTCTGTCACCACTTTTTTCTTCTCTTCAAAATACTTGAAAAACTCTCGGAAGAATGAAAAACGATCTAACCCCCCCAAAAAAAAATCTAGCTGCTCTCTCTGTCTCTATATATAGGATATATCCAAGATATCTATCTCCCAACGCTTGCAGATAACATTAGGAAGCAAAATCAAGAATTTCCTAATTTCATATCCATCTTCTACTGCTGCTTTTATTTGAATTCCTGATAGCTGTCATTCTTTTCCTTATCCTCCATATATCTCATTATTCTGCATAAACAATGAAAATTCAAATAATCAGAAGGAAATCCAAATATTTTCTCACAGATAATGCATTAATTACTACCTAAAATAGGTCAAATAACTCTATTTTTATAGAGTTATCAGGGGACCACAACAAATGTGTGAAGGGCCTACGCACTTTGATCTCACCGAGGAAGAAGGATTTCCTAGTCAGCAGCAGAGTCCACAACATTCTCAGCAGCGTCCATCTTCTCCATCTAGACCTCAGGATGTTGAACATCGAGAAGAGGAAGAAATCATCGAAAACACAGAACCTGTAAGAACTCTTAAGCCTGCTTTTACCTACAAACTTTATTGTGCTTTGAAGAGGGGTGGCATTCTGTTGAACTACATTGATGAATTTCTGAAAGAAAAAGGGTATAGAAATGAAACTTTCTTTTTACACACAATGGAATGATTGGGAATTGCCCCTGCTGTCGGCTGAAGAGGCATTGGCAAATATCCCAAGCAATCCACGTGTTAGAGGGCTGAGTCAACCAGATAGGAATGACAATGATAGGATGTACAGTCAATTTAAACCTAAAATGGGTGTTGCAGCAAAAATCCGAAGCAAAAGGACGGATTTATTTCAATCGGAGGAACACAAGCAACTGTACTCTAAATTGCTGAAGCGTGGGGTGATAAACCCTAGAAGTGTGGATTTTGACTTCTTGACTCTGTGAATGTCAATCTGCGAGAAAAATTCAGTCTTCTTCAACTTGAACAGTTTTATTCTGAATCTACAAAAGCTCATGCTGAACTTACTGTTTATTTCTATTCGAATCTTAGTTTCTTGGATGCGAATATGTTCTCTTTTAGTGTTCGAGATAAGGATTATGTGGTTGACATGAATACATTGGCTGATGTGATTGGGGTTGAAAGAGGGAGATATCAACCTATCAATGTGTCTATTACTTGTGCAACGTTGGAACTTGTACAGGATAGAAGGACGGAATGGAAGATTTCCTATTTGAGGATGAATGCAATCAACATATTGCTTCACAAGATTGTGATTAACTGCCTCAAACCAAAATCTACTTTAAAGACCGACGTTTCAAACTCGGAGGCAAAGCTGATGTATGCCATCAATGCTGGGAAAAAGTTCTCTCTTCCACACACTATTACGTTCCACATGTATAGAGTAGTGGTGAAGGACAAGGGTCAACTTCCTTATCCAGCTCTTGTGACTAAGTTATTCAGACATTTGAACATTCAGCCTCCCAGGATTTTCTGTGTTTGAACATGCAATCAAATGGTGGTGGGACTGAAAATGGTCTTTAAAATGCGTCTGAAGGAACTCAATAAGGCATTGGAACAATTTAAGGAGAAAACCCCTGTCAAGACTCATCAAATCTCTTCGGCTACAAAGAGGAAAGGGAAGGAGCCTGTCACGCCCGATCCTCGAGTATGCACACATCCTTCTAATTGGTCGATTTTAAAATGCGATATCCCAGGACTATGTATCGCCGACCCTTTCTTTGATTAAGAACATGCGGAAGCAGTTATAAATTCCTAGACAATAAAACAATGGGATAGAAAAGCAGGCCATAATTTTCATATTGAAATCTATAACCAAACCTTTATACATGACATTAGACAGAGCACTTCACAAACTATTCACAACCTCAAGGTCTCACTCTATCTACACATATACAAGGGTTCACCAAGAGATGGGATTTTATTCCTCATCTGGGTCATAATCAGGATCATCCTGATCCTCCTCTGACTCCTCTTCACTCAGATCATTCTCTTCTTCAGCTTCGTCCTCGGCTTCAGACACCGGCTCATCTTCAAGCATCTCTTCAGCTGCCCCCCAGTCTTCTTCCTCCTCCAGTCCTTCTACCTCCTGCTGTGGGTCCCTTGCATCTACTACTGACCCACCTGCTCGATCGGCTGTTCCTTCTCCGAACGCCTTTTCCATTATGTCAAAAGGCACGTCCTCTTCCGGCATAGGACCTTCTCTGCGTCCATCAAAGTAGTCACGGTACCAAGACCGATACCTGTGGGGCCTCTGGTCTTCCTCCCCCACATTAACCCAGATGGTTGACTGAACCAATACATATACTAATCCTTCTAGGTGAGGATGGGCTTGGAAATGGGTCTCAAATTCTGAAATATGTTCTGGGACACCGTAATGCATCCGAGGACGAGGAGGTGGAGGTCCTGCCATTTTAAGGGCCTGAAATGATTTCCCTAAACTGGGATGAGACTACGTCTCAGCAAGTTCTATCCCACTAAGACTCAATTAGTAAACCAATACACCTTACGACTGCCTATGCACAACATGAGTCGAAGGACTTATCTTGGTATCAGATTCCACCTGCATATTAGCATAGTTCAAATAGACACTCAAGCAATCACATAACTGATCAAAGCATCGATCAAATCGACCTAGTCGATTACACATTAACAAGACCACTCACGGTCATTTCCATTCAATCAAGCAATTCACAACATCATATCAAAACAATGATCAATCGACCTAGTCGATTACATGTCAACGATGACCCTTCCCCGGCCAATTTAGTTCAATCAGTCAATCCATGACAAACAAATCAAATCATATCCGTGATTCCATCTACACTCGATAATTAGTCTCAACATATCGATTCAACATTCCCACTCATAGATAGGCTGAAGGCGCTAGAGGTGACGCCAACACAAAGTCTCGTCATCGTGCGGCACTTAGTCCTTGACCACAAATAACAATAGTATAAGGTGCTAGAGGTAACTCACACGAAATTTCGTTATCGTGTAGTACTTAGTCCCTCACTACAAAATGCAATAGGGTAAGGCGCTAGAGGTGACTCACACAAGATCTTGCTATCGCGTAGCACTTAGCCCTTCATTATGCATAACAATGCTACAAGGCACTAGAGGTAATTCCCATGCGATTCAGGTCGCCATGTAACACTTAGCCCTTAACTACAATAAGCAATGGTATGAGGCGCTAGAGATAACTCACACGAAGTCTTCTACTTGTGTAGTACTTAGTCCTTTACCTGCTCATGATCCATTGGTTTCCCTCAACACAACACACATCACATCAACTTCCAATAATTATCTTGCTTCAACTATAAGCCAACACACAATTAATCTCTCACGGCCCAATGACATTGTGCCTCGCAATTAAAAATGCCCGATAAAATATCGTGCGTGGGCACACAGCTGGCCTTAGCCAAAATTTAATATTTTCCTTTCCATAACTCCCACATTTTCTATAGTCCGCTCAAATAGTTTTGGCATTATCAACCGATGCCCGGTTATTTTTCAATTAATAACCAATGATTTTTCAATTAAAGAATAATTCTCATCCTTCACAAATAATTCAATTCAACACAAAATAAAGCTCTATTAAATAAACGGACTTCACCACGACGATCATCACGAAATTTCGGTCATCGGCTAACCCAACTTTAATTTTCAAAAAATAAATAAATAATTAATTAATTTCGAAAATTAATAATTAATTACAATAAATCCAATTTAGCTCAAAGTAAAGCCCAATTAAATAAACGGGTTGCACCACGATCATCAGCATAAAAATTCGGCCACTAGCCATCCAAGTTGATTTTTCGGAAAATAATTAATTAATTAATTAATTTCGAAAATTAATAATTAATTACAATAAATCCAATTTAGCTCAAATTGGCGCTCAGTTAAATAAATGGACTTTACCACGATCATCAGCATAAAAATTCGGCTACGGGCCATCCCAGTTGAATTTTTGGAAAATAATTAATTAATTAATTTAATTCCGAAAAATAATATTTAAATACCAAAAATTCCACTTAGGCCCGAATTATCAAATTGAAGCCCGATTAGGATCGGGAAAAATCCCAAGATACTTTCAATAAATAGTAGACTACGTCTACTTGCTAATTGCATAATCAATTTGTCTAATTCACATCATAATTAACTATTAAATATTAATCTATACTAATCTAATCACCTAAACTTAATTATTTAAAAATAAACAACCCTTAAGTGTAATTAGTCCACTAAGCAAGGATTAGTGAGGTTACTCACCGGATTTTAGCGCAAAACAGACCAATCCGACAGGGACGACACGAGGGTCGTTTCTTCCCAAAGCAACTCACGGATCCGGGGCCCGGAAACGGCCCAAAACGGCCCACGAACCGGCTGGAAACCCACTCTTGGGTTTGCTGGTTCAGCTGTGAAACAGGGGAAAACAGAGATGGTTAAGGGCGGAGAAGGGTCGGGAAGGTAGGCAGCGGTCCGGCAAGGCTGCACGGCTCTGGCGGCTTGCTCAGCCACTCACGGTGGCTGGACGAAGCGGAACAGGGGTGGGAGACGCATGGGGGAGGCCTGGGCGTGAGGAAACGAGGGTTGGTGGAGCGTGCGGCGAGTGGCGGATGCGTGGGCGCAGGCGCGGGCGGTGGGACGGCGGCGAGCGGCGACGACGGCGAGCTGCTTCTTCGGTCTTGCTGGTTCGTTCGAACAAGAGGAGAGAGAGAGTACCGACAGAGAGGGGGCGTCGATGGCGGCTGAGGAGGGTGAAGGAGAGGCGAAGGCGGGCGGGACGGCGACGAGCACGGGCAGCGATGACGATGGCGTGGCTGTTGTCTCGGCTTCTTCTTCCGCTTCCGGTTTTGGGCTGGTTCGCACAAAGAAGAAGGAAGAAGAAGAAGGGTTTGGTCACGTGGAGGAGTGGGGGAGAAGAGAGAGGAGAGAGAAGAAGAGATAAGGCTTTGACTATTCAAAAGAAAAGAGAGAGAGAGAGAGAGAGAAGTCGGTGGGGGGGCTGTCCACACGAAGGGGAAGGGGAGAGGAGAGAGAAAAAGAGAGAAAAGAAAAGAAAAGAAAAGAATAATACTATTCCCATTTTTCTTTTCTCTTTTCATTTCCCTTTCTATTTTCTTTCGGTCTTCGATTTTTCCTCCGATAATTTCTTTCTTGAAATTTCGGACTTGGCAATAAATTGATAGACGATGAGACGGTCCTAAAGATGAATTGTGACACGCCCGAATATTCGATTCCCAAAATCGAATTAAATTTCATGATTAAAATCGACCGGACGCGATTTTAGTCCAATCCAACCAATTAGGTAACTTTTAGGGATTTTACCGCGGTTATATCTCTTAACGGCTTCACCCAATAGGTTAGCTAACTCGTGAGTGATCAACTCAGAGAAAAAGAACCATAGGCGTGCCGACGATATGCACATTTCACTTTATCGAAACGGGGTCGAATTTCAGGATGTCACAGAATCCATGGTTGCTCCATCCAAGAAAAGAAGAGCTCTCATCATTGAGGATGAAGAGGATGAGGATGATATCACTATTTCTGCGATGGCATTGAAGAACTTGAGTCATTTTGTTCCAGAATCGAAGGAGAGACAGGAAAAAGACACTGATGAGACAGAACAAAGGACTGGAGAGAAAGAAGTTTTGGAGAAAGAAACAGAGGAGAGAGAAGCAAAGGAAAGAATTGAAGAAGAACTAGAGGAGAGAGGAGATCAAGCGGAAGCAGAGCATGAGGAACACTTTTCTCCACCTGAAGGCATGGAAACAGGGGGAGATCCTAAGAAAAGAGGAACGTCCTCATTCCCTGTTACCAGTGAAGGAATAAGTTGTTTTTCAGCAGATCCAGAGGACATCTATGCCTCTCAATTTCTTGAGGAGGGACATGAAGTTTCATCGCCCAATTTGCCGGACCATGTTGATCTGCCATCATCTGCCTATACTCCATCTGATCATGCAGAAGCCAGTACTCAGAATGATAATTCAGCAGATTTTCACAGAATTCTTGATGTTCTTTTGGAGATGCGGGGTCAAATATATGCTCTGGGATGCGAAGTACAGAACTTGCAGAATGCAAGTCAAACCTCTTCAGTTTCTTTACATGATCAAATTCATGCCCTTGCTCTTCAAGTTTAGACAAATGCTAAGGGTGAAGATGTGGCGCAACTAAAGGAGGATTTAAAAAAGCTGGAAGGGATTGTCCAGTCAATGGGAGATTTCCAACTTGTTCGTGTTCCCAAGCAATCTTAATTATATTCTCTTTTCATCTCTACCTTTTTAATGATGACAAAAAAGGGGAGAGATATGGTGCAGACTTGATTTTGAACTTTGAACTACTTTTGTGTTGATTATGTTTGATTGACTTGACTTTTGTGTTTGGCTATTTGGCTGTTTGGATTTGAACTGGATTTGGATTTGACTGTTTGAACATTTGTTTATCTTAAGTACTATTGATATTTCATGGTTTTGTTCATTTACAAGACTAACCTATTTTCTGTAGATGCAGATTCTAATGTTATTTTTACTAAAGCCATTTATCTTTGTGAGATATCCATATTTGCTTGAGTAATGTTTTGCAGGACAAAGTTATCCAAATCTGCAGAAAAGTTTTGTCACCATCAAAAATGGGGAGATTGTTGGAGAAAACTTCCTTGAGTGTTTTGAGGCTGAAAAAACATTTTCATCAGTCTAGTCTGAAGACTTGCAGACTCATCCATCAAAGTCTGAAGACTCCGGACTGCTAGACTCAAGACTCAAAGTCTATCCTCATTGACAGATTCTAGACCATCGAAGAAGGCTTATCCAGAACTGGATGTTTCGTGAAGGATTTGACCTTATCGACTGAAGAAGATCTCTTGGCTGGATATAGCATGTCGGAATCCGTTATTCAAATCAATATTGATTCAGGGATTATGGATCCGTTGATTAGCGAAATATACTTGGAAGGTTCTACTTGTGGAAACCTAGATCCTTATTGTATGGGCGAGCAGGATTGATGTGTTATCGTCATGTTCCTTAAATAGCTCGAAGATCTTCCTAATTGATTTTGTCCAACGGGTAGATTGGACGAATTCCTTTGGTAAGTGCCAACGGGTGTGATAGCATAAAGGAGTATATAAGGAAGACGTTCCAGTTGTTCGAGTGTGTGCGCGATAGAAGAATTCCAAAGTCTGAAGCTCTTTGTTCTTTGTCAATTAAACTGTTGAGCGAAATCTTGTACGCAAAAGAGAGTCTATATCTTTAAGAGACCTTGAGGAAGTGTAATAGAGTCTCTACACTGTGGAATCAAGGAAGAGCTTTTCTGTAACAACTCTTTTGTTGATAGTGAAATCCAACCGGTGGGCTGTCAGTGCGGAAGAGTGGACGTAGGCTTGGATTAAGCCGAACCACTATAATCTCTGTGTTCATATTCTCTTTTTTACGCCCTCTTACTTTGATCGTAACTTATTTTGTTTGCAAGAGACGAATTTCTTTTTCATAATCTATTGTTGATTAGTATTGCACACTTATCTTGTAAAATTGTTTTTACACCTATTCACCCCCCTCTAGGTACTCATACTAGCTTTGACAGATTCCAAACTAAGAACCTAAAACCTATTATGTTCATGTCAGTTTCTGGTTTTTGGAACCGAGAACCGAACTAGTCAACCCTAGTCTCAATCTGGAAATGAATTGGCTGGTAATATCTTTCTTCTCAAGAAGTGCTGCGAGGACATTAGATAAATACTATATAGCTGTTTTATGACATTATGCTTTGCATGTTACTTAGCTTTTAATAAGTATGAAGCAAGTTGGAGGACTTGCGATATTTTAAGGGGGGAAGTGTTCCCATTTTTGTCGAATCTTGATGTGATGAGAACCCAAATCAATTAAAATTTCATACGGTATCATACGCTGATCTTTACCTAACTTTATAATGGGGAGAATTCTGAATTTAAGAGGATCAAATTTCACTAACTCACCAAAGTCTCCATGTCATGAGGGAAAGGCGCCGATCACAGGAGGCAAATTATGCGGGATTTGACCCAAACGCCGATCATTCCCGCTCTGTTTTAACAGTTACTGATCTGCCCACTTTTTAAATCCTTCTCCATTTCCTCTCTTGCGGTCATTCTCTATCTCACTCTCAGTCTCTGAGTTCCCGCATTTCATTCGATCCTTTCGTTGAAAGTAATGTCAACCCCACTTCCAGGCTCCTGGCCATCTTCGATGGCGGCCACCGACACCACAACACTGCTGCTGGCCACCACCACCCTGGCATCTCCTATGCCGCCAACTTCTTCTGGGTCCCCTTCGGCCAATTCTCCTTCATCTTGGTCCACTATATTGAGGGAGCACATGGCGGCGGCGGCAGCATCGGTTATTGTGCTGGCAGCAGTGGTGCTGGCGCTGAAATACTGTCTAAATAAGAACAGGAGAATGCAGCTTCGCTTTGCATCCCCTAGCATTCCTCTCGGTTCCGGCATGTGCCGCTTTACTCTTGAACAAGTGCAGGCGTTCACCAGCCACTTCTCAGATGCAAGTCTACTTGGACGAGGCGGTTATGGGTGCGTGTACCGCGGAGTCCTTCCCAACGGGGAAGAGGTAGCAGTGAAGCGACTAGACGTGGAGAGCAGACAGGGAGAGAGTGAGTTTCTGAATGAGGTTGAAAAAATAGGCCAAGTTCATCACAGGCATATGGTGTCTTTGGTTGGATACTGCGCAGAGGTGTCCGAGCGCATCCTGGTGTATGAGTATGTGCCTAACGGGTCCTTGGAGTCACACTTACGTGGTAAGTTTGGATTTTCAGTACCAATTAATACTGCGAGCTTTTTTAGGTCGCCCACTCTATCTTTATCAGTCTTATTTCGGCATCCAATTTAGCATTTGGGGTTATGTTGATAAAAAGATAGCAGCTAGGGTTTTAAATAGAGAGGAGGAGCGTGTGCATTTTATATTCAGGGTAGCACCAATTAATACTGCGAGCTTTAGCAGAAAATACTTTTCGTGATTTACATCGAGGCTGTCAAGTTATGATTTTTCTTAACGAAGAGTCCTAATCTTAAGAGTTTGTTTTGTAAGCATCATGATTTTTTATTTTTTTGTTCTTTTGTTCTTCGGAGCAAAAAAGAATAAAAATCCGTTTGCTAACGTTATCGGTAGAAAAGTGGTTAGTAATTGAATTTGAAATAAAAATAAGTAAAAAAAAAAAAACTACTTCTTTATTCTCGAGAACAAAAATGTAGGGTAACCATTATGTTCTTAAAAACAATTTCTGTTCAAAAATAGTTTTTTGTAATTTTGTTTATTGCGTAAGTTTTTGAGTATTTAAACACGTTTGGTAATTGTATAAAATTTTTATTCCCATATTAGAAAAGGAGAAGAAAATGCATTTGGTATGACTATCAAATTTTTTTGTGATGTATAGTTCCTTTTAATTTTTAATAATTTTATGAGATTTTTCTTTTCTTTTTTCATTTTCTTCTTCTTTCTCCTCTAGTTGGTCATCAGGTCTCGCAATGGCCAACGATTAGCCAGACAAGATCTAGTGATCTCATCAACCTTCGGGGAGCTTCGCCTAGCCACTAGTGAGGTCACTGGACCTCATCTTTGGTTGGTTGCCAACCAATGTCGAGCCTGACAACTGGCTAGAGGAGAAAGAATAAAAAAAGAAAAAGAAGAAATTGTTCCTTGGAATAAGAACAACTTTTTTTTTTTACTTATTAATTTTGTTTTGAGTCTATTATTTAGCTACCAATTTATTCCTAAAAACAGAAAAATTAGTTAATGTCATTAGATGGATTTTCTTTTTTTTTTTTTTTTTTTTTTAGAGAACGAAAAAAACATAGATAGTCAATAATTTGCTAGTTACCAAACAAGCCTCGAGAGTCGAATCATCGTCGGAAGAAATTACAATTCGACCTCAAGAGTCGAGAATGGTTTTTTTTTTTTGAGATGTATAATCAAATGGTAAATAAAAAATAAAACTTTCTTTTTTTCCCTCATTCCTCTTTCGGGGTGGGTGGGGAGGTTTTAGGCCCCGCACCTCTCAAAATCCGAACCGGCCGATTCGTCACCCCGTAAACCGGAGCTTGAGCTCGAGCCTCAGCTATTCCCCTTCGTTCGTTGAAAATTTCACACTTCGTGTTCACTTCCTCTCTCTCTCTCCCCACACGAGCTTCATCCAGCTTCATCCAAAACAAAGATGTGGACATAAAAACCTGGGAAATAAAATCGAACCTGACTTATGGTCGCAAATTTAGGGCTTCTCGAAGGACTGCTTCGAGCAGAGTGGAGTGAGTCGGGGGATGGAGAGAGGCGAGCAAAATCGGCCGTCGGGAGAGAGCGCGATTTAGGAAGAAGCGTGCCGAGAGAATGCAGCCCTGAGATGAGGCCGTCGAGTGGAGAGAGCACGGCCGTCGCCGTCGTCGGAGAGCGATGGTCATCGAAGGAACCGCTAAATCGGAAGGTTCATCGCGTCGGAGGAGGAGGAAGAGAGAGAAGGTAAAGAGAAGAGAGAATGCCAAGCTTTTCTGCCCGCGTGTTGGTTTGAATTGGAACGACGTGGGAGAGCATAGAGAGCAGATGTGGCGGGCCCAGACGACAGGTGTCGAAACGTGAATGGATCAGAGCAAAAATGACGTGGAGCTTTTAGGTATATAATATTTTCTCTTTGTTCTGTTGCTTGCGTCTCTTGGAAAGCGTCTCATGGCGCCTGCGATTTCTCCTTTGCCGTTTGTCCATTTTCGAGGACTGATCACGGTGAATGGGCCACTTAGTTTGTCATTCGTCACTTTCGATGGATTGATCACAATGAATGGGGATTCTCGGGCACCGCCCGTCTCGGGACCGATCACAATGAGTGGGGATTCTCTGCCACCACCTGTCGATTCGGGACCAATCACGATGAAAGGGTCACTTAGGGCACGAATGATAACCATTATGGCTAGAAATTGATTTCTGGAAAAGAAATATATTTTTCTATTTCTATTTCTAGATGAGTTTCTAAGCAAAAATACTCACTTGATAACGATACAAAATTTCTACTCTAAAAATATAAATTCATTTGATAATGACACAATTTCTTCCTTTCGAACGACAGCGGACCGGCGGACGGCAACGGTGGGGCCAACGGCTGGCAATCGGTGACCGGTGGACAATGATTATCGGCGACGAACGATGAGAAGAATTTTTATTTCTCATTTCTATTCCAGAAATAAAGAAATTTTTACTTCTGATTTCTATTCCAAACCTATTTCTGGAACAAAAATTTGTTTCAGAAATAGAAAAATGAAATAAGTTTATCAAACGGATTTTTATTCCAGAAACAAGTCTAGAATAGAAAAATTGTTTCTGGAACAGAAATGTTTGTCATGCACCTCCTTACTTCGCCATTCGTCACTGTCGATGGACCGATCACAATTAATGGGCATTCGATCACGGTGAGTGGGGTTTATCCTTCGTTGCTTGTCTATTTTGGCCAATCGTCGCTAATGGATCGCTGTTCCCGAGCTCTTGGAAGTGGGGACAATCGATATCATTTCGGCCTGGGCCTCCGATGCTGGTTTTTCTTTTTCCTGATTCCTTCTTTGTTCTATTTTTTGGTAGGCTTTGCCAAATCAACAAACCGTCGATTACCCGAACTTCAGGCTCGTCATCGTCAGTGATGGAGGCACTAGTGAGTTCTTCCTCATTTTCCTAGTTTCGATTTGATGGATGGGATCGTTGTTTGTGGTAGTGATTTCCTAATTTTTTCGGTGTTGATGCTTATTATCTGGAATTAATGGGCAAGTATTTCTGCCTTACGTATGCCTTGATCGAGTATTTATGGCAAAAATGTATATTTTGCCTTTTAAAACTTGGTTGCTAGAATGGAGGTGGAAATCGATCTTTTTATGGGTTAGGGCTCCCCAAAGAATCTTGGGCATTGATGTTCTTGATCTTTGGGGAGTGCTGTTTTAAAGTTTAGTTCGCCCCATTTTTACTCGCTGTTATCGCCCGAGCTGAACTATTTATGCATTTCGCAAGCAAGACGACTTTCGTGAAGAGGCATCTGACTGGGGAGTTTGAGAAGAAATATGAGCGTACGTGTCTGGATTGTGCCTTTTTATTTTGGGCCCGCTCAATTGTGTCCCTCTTGTTGTATGGGAATTGATTGGATTTTGATTGGGGTTGAACAGTGACCGTCGGTGTTGACGTGTATCCGTTGGATTTCTTCACAAACTGCGGCAAGATTATATTTTCCTGTTGGGATACTGCCGGCCAGGAGAAGTTTGGTGGTATGAGAGATGGCTACTAGTAAGTAAATGAGAGACTAGGCATTTCTTTGCTAGAACTTGTTTTCGTATAGTATTGATTGGTTTTGTGTGCCAAATTTTTTGGTGTATGCCTTCATTACTTGTTTCAGATTCTTTTGATCACGTTTGTTCTGGATGTATAAGTTTCAAGTGGCATGTATAATTGCTCATATGGGTTTGGCTGTTTTCTTCTGCAACAATGGTGGCCAATGCGCTATCATCATGTTTGATGTTACTGCTAGGTTGACCTATGTGAACGTCCCTACATGGCATCGTGATCTCTGCAGGTTTTACTACAATGCATTTTCTAACCACCTTAACTTCTCTGTTTTATAGCTTGTCCTTTGTATAGAAGTGGCTTTAACTTTTTATGTCCTTTTGATATTAGGGTCCGTGAGAACATACCCATTGTTCTGTGTGGAAACAAGGTGGATGTGAAGAACAGGCAAGTTAAGGCGAAGCAGGTTACATTCCACAGGAAGAATAATCTCCAATACTATGAGATTTCTGCCAAAAGCTACTACAATTTTGAGAAGCCTTTTTTCTATCTCGCCAGAAAACTTGCTGGGTAATTCAAATTATTGCTGCACTCCTCAGATCATCTTTTGTCTATGTCGTGGATGATGTAACATATTGGTTCTTTTTGGAACTTTGGGGACCCTAACCTTCACTTTGTGGAGTCTCCTGCTCTAGCTCCTCCGGAAGTACACGTTGACTTGGCTGCCCAGCAACAGTACGGAACTCATCTCTCTTTTCCCCATTCGTTGGAATTTCATGTGATGATTTAGGAAATTATCTTACCTGCTTGCCATGGCATCCCAATTCCTCGAGTGCTTATGACATTTTAGATTTGAGTTAAAATTTCATTTGTTGACTTTCTTCTGCTATATCCGTTATTTGTATATTCACACATTGGCACACATGCTGAAACTCGCAATGCAGCCAGAATGTCTATTTGGTGCATTATTGCCCAACTTCCTATTGGTTAATTATTTGCGTCTGACAGCCAGCTACTGTGCTTGCAGGCATGAGGCGGAGCTTGCTTAAGCTGCTAGTCAGCCTCTTCTCGACAATGATGATGATGCATTATAATGAAGGCTCTGCTGTCATGAGGCTGCCTCTTGAAGCTCATGTTGTGCACCCTTTTTTGTGCATTGTCAGTTATTGAAAAATGATGATTTGGTGACATGCGGAATGATGTGATTGAATTGAGTACCTAGGATTTGTAATAGCTTTTTAGCAGCTCCTTTTCCTTAAGAGTTGCTGCACTTGGTGTGTTTTTTTGTTGTTGGAGAGGATTTAATATTTTACATGTTTGAGCTTCAATGCAACTGTTCCAGAGTCGCTTTGAATTAAAGTATATGATGCTGCGTCCCATCTGGATATTCTATGTTCCACCACTAGTGTGTTGAAGTGATCTTATCTTGCCCCTTTGATCTTTGCGCATGCCAGCTACCATGGCATTGTGAAATGAGGCAAATTTTTGCATGGTATGATCTTGTACCTTGAAAACGCTTCCGTAAATATATTTTATGAGGAAAATTTCTGAGTCCCGAAAGCATGAATGAGGGAGTCATCATTGGACAGTGTGGAGTGGAACTAGGTAGTCTTCCGGGGCTTAGGTAATCGAAGGAAAGTGCATGTTATGTCGATCCGTAAAAAAGCTTAATCCGTGAAAGTGCATGTTGGGTGCCAAACTTTGGACGGCTGAGGGTGTGAATATGAACTCTTGTTCGGCTTGTGTTTAATATCAATACTATTTACTCAACTGCTTCTTTAATTTATTACTTTATCTACTTGCTTCCTTGTTTGGATCGTTTATGTTCAGTCGTCGTTTGATTTGATTGCATTATTACCTTTGATTGCATGGAAACAGAGGCCTGCGTGTCAGGTCATAAAACCAACCGAGATTGCATGGAAAGCTTTCCTTAAAAGAAAATAGGTAGTGATTACGGGAGTTAGTTTAATCTCTGTGGGTGAGTGGGGCTATGAAATGGTCAGGTTAGGTTGGGTTAGGGTTGGATCGAAAATGGTCCAACTTAAAATCATCCATTTAGCTTGAATTGTGCTATTTATATGCAACACAAATTTAATAACATGTATTTGACATCTATCCACATAGTTAACATATTTTAAAGCTCTTTAGGGGTATATATTATTTGGACGGAATAGGCTATTTCGAGTATAAGATGGTGAAAGAAATTGCATAGAATTTTCAATTTTTTGTATTGATTCATAATGAGGAATAAGAAAAAGTTAGTATTTGGTGGTGAATTTTTGAAATCGCAGCAATGAATAACATGGAGGGATTGAAATTTTAATTAAATAAAATGTGAGATATCGAAAAAGATTATTTATGCTGATCACTAATTGTAATCATAGAATTAATGTTAGAATATTAAGTAAAAGTCATAATGTTAAATGTGACCATAGAAAGATTTACTCTGTTACTTGACAAACAAAACTTACAAGATTGATAAAAAAAAAAAAAAAAGGGAAAAAAAAGAACCCGTTTCGATATTTTTGATAAGTGTGAATTCATGCGTATTTTACAAGCCCATCAAGACTTCTTTAAACTAAGAACAATTTGGGGAGTCCATTGTTTTTTTGGGTTGGGTTGGATATACTATTAACCCATTTAACATAATATTTCTTTGGACGTAGTCATTTTAAGTCCATTGAAATCAATTTATTGAATATAATTAATCATAAAATAACTCAACCCATCAAATATGGGTTATATAGGTTAAGAAATGAACTATCTAACACAAAGTAAGTAGTAAACTATCTTGAGTATACATCGACAATCATGATAACCTAAATAATCCAGATCCCCTCAATTTGAAATCTCATATAAATTTTTTCCCTTGTTAGTTGAGATTTCTTTTCCCTCTTGATCAGTTTATGCCGAGGTGCGTTTCCATTTCTCATATAGCATAATGAGTTCACAATTTTCAATCTCTGTTTGTGTTTTTCGGACGATTTGTACAATGAAGAATACGAAGGAATTGATCCATCCCATATGGATTGTCTCCTGTTTAACTGCAAAGTAGATTCATTCTGGAATTTTGCTTGTATAAAAACAATGGGATTGGGTTTGCGTGCATCCTTGACAGTAGTTATAGTTCCCTATCCAAACTGTAGGCACCCGCATCTGGAACTGTTGTCATTTCTCCATGCTATTGGGTTCATAACACTCTTGTTTTGTACCACTCCACTGGAACGATTTGTTTAATGGCTCGTAACCAATATGTTTCTGTTTGAAAATTTAACTTATCATTACCTTAAGTAAGTACAACACCTACCAATAATGAAGAGTGGTGGACTTGTGGATAGTAGACTTGTTTGCCTAGACTGAATTCCTCGGGAACCATCCGACCTGAAACTCCACTGGCGCCAAGAGAAGCCTGCAAAAACAAGGATAGGTCTCACAAATCCTTCATGCTTATATCTCTTTGGTCTTCCTAAGATCCTCAGTCATGTTGGGTTTGCTGGATTTACTCGACTGATTACGGTGTGGTTCATGGACGTTTTCCAGCATTCCCTGTCTGAAACAGGGTAATGCTTGCCATTGAACTCTAATGTAGGAAATTGCAACGTATATCATATTCACATGATACCTAACGTGCAAGCAATCATCTTGTGTGAGTTTTATGACAACCTAATTTTGCATGTGCGGCAGGAAAATGAGTGGATGAAACTTTAAAAGGCCATATTCCTGGCGCTGCAGTGGTGACTGCCTGCAAAGTCCTTGCTGGATGGATGGCGTTCTAGAATCCTTACTGCATAGGTTCTCCAAGATGATATTTTCCTGGTAGGCTAATTTGGTAGACTATTCACTATTCACCTGATATACTTTGGAGTTTAACTGTGGTATAACTGATACAATGGATGACTATGCCCCATCGGATTCATCTTTAACTACTTTTTAGGGACAGAATCAGCATCAGTTTGGCTTCAACCAGTGGCTGAAATCTTCGATGCAGTCATGTCATCCTTTTAGTCAACTGCAGTTGCAGCAGCAATTGATGCCCCAAGCATTTAGAGAGCAGCAAAATCAAGGGTGCTTCTGCAAAGGCAGAGTCCAGCTTTTGGAATAGATCAGATGAATATGGGCGATGTGTTTGCCAATGTTCGGCCTACAGCACAGATCGGTTATCCCGTACTTCCCAGTGGTGATGTGGATGTTCTATTGAAGGTGCTATTATCTCTCTCTACTAGCAATTAGCCCATCAAAGAAACCCTCCGTTTGTGCCTTCTTACAAGGTTCATTTTTTTACATATGCTCGCCTGCAATTGGTATTTTTTCCGTTAAACTGGCAACCAGAACTCACTTTTGAACCATCAATAGCAAGATTCTAGTGTTCCTTTCCCGTGCCTAATTACTGTTTGGTGCACATAGCGATGTTTGAGCTTTGTGTGGGTTGGGGGGCAGATGAGCAATGCGACGATCATAGACCAGAAAGTCCTGAACGAGTGCCCCGATGAGATCAACTGGGCCCTCCTCAATGCCGACGTCCAGTTCCAGCTCGTCCGCAACATACAGAACAACATCAATCGCATTGTCAACTTCGACGATCTCACCACCGGGCAAAACAAGCGCAGGATCATCCAGCAGGTACGCTTTTTTTTTTTTTTTTTTTTGGATTGAGTTATCTATGAGCTATCTGCTCAGATCAAGCTCAGAAGAGGCTCTGGGAAGAAGAGTGATGCCTTCCTTCCTTCCTTCCTTCCCGGCGGTCCTGAATTTTCTTTTTCTCGTTTCTATCTATTTTGGGAGAAAAAGAGAGATAATAAATACGCCAATTGTCATAAAACTTGTCTCCTAAGTGCCATTGATGATTGGAAGGGGGAGGTGAGGGGTCCAAATCCCCACCTTCTCAGGGGATGGGGTGGGGACACGTAAGTTTCAGAAGTGTGTTTCGACTTTTACGCTCTGCAAGAAGCAGAACAAAAGTCTGAGAGTAAGTGTAGAGTAGAAATAGAGTAGGACTGACAAAAAAAAAAAATGCATATCCTCACTTGATAGAAACCCAAAATCTCTAATTATGGATGCATTTATTTTGAGAAAAATAACTGATAAAAAATATTTTTTTTCCAAAAATAATTACTTATATCACTTCAAAAAATGAATGAACGAAGAAAATGTTTAAACACAAATTATTGTCAATTATATAACATTTTTTTATTAATTATAATTTCAAGTGATACAATTGGTTACTATTAACTCATTTATTTTTTGTGAAACAAATAAACTTAACATAAGAGCTTTGCTTTGAAGTGGATATAGAACTTTTCCTCCCCAATATTGACAGCCTTAGTACTGATGATAAGTGTATCCACATTGAATTCAAATTTTTTGAAAGATTGAATACTGTTACTAATTCATGATTTGACACGTATAGAATGAAAACCTCATTTTCGATTATGCGAGAATTTTTATGAAAACCTTTCATTTGCTTCTTTTCAATGGAAGCTTTATTTTGCTAGAATGTATCCTAATTTTTGGCCTATTTTTTTCTTTTGATGATTGATTTAATCTTTGATCAAAAAGATATACCTTGATTATCTGTCATATCTTCAACAAGTTTAGTAATGATCATAAGGCCCTATTGTTCTGATGGAGAGAAGAACCTAGAATTATCTTTTCAGGAAATTTCCAAACGAACAATTTTAATGAAATCTTTCAATTTCTTATTTTACTATGTTCAACTCTATGTTTTTCTCTATTACATTGAATGTATAGAATTGGCTATCAAAGAGTTTCTCCCATTCGTATTAACAGCTACTACCAAAATCTATGTGGTTACAACTTAATAATGCACTTAACAGATCAGCCATTATGAATCGCCACGTCCGGACATATCCATCATATCCTACGCAGTGCCCACTTGCTTCATCAAGTTCTGCAAACCGCCCCTGCCACCGATCTGCTTTAGCATATGAGGTGGAAGAACTCTGCTCATGCGTTGTGCATTCAGGTTTCGAGACCGCGTATTCATATCGCACCCCCTCATTGGGATCTTAAGTCCCTTCATTTTGCTCCATACTCTTCCAACATTTCCATGACTTCACCGACGTCGCAACCACAACCCCTTGCTACCCGCATGCTTCTCGATTCATTCATGATCTTTAGATTCTGACTATCTAGCTCTGGAACAAATCGAACTTGTTTAATCAGGCTCAGAGGCAAGTATTTGAATTTGAAACCTTCGCTCCAGCCATAAGACAAAATAATGAACAGCTGAACTATAAATTACAGCATGACTCGCCTTCGTTTGTCATTGAGTCCATCATGGTCATGTATCTTTTGATCTTCGCCTGGCTTTCTTCCTCTTGACCCTCCAGCATCAATTCAGAACTGAACCCCGGTAGCATGGAAGAAACCTTGACTCAAGAGAAGCAAACCATTGGCCTAGATCATCATCGACTGATCTCGACACATGCTTTGTGCATTCTCATGCATGCATGGGTATAAACGCATGGGGTGACAAGATAAAGCATCATATCCAGTGATGGAAGAAATACAAATCTGGCCTATCGGATCCATTTTTTGAATGTTCTGAACATATTCATTCATGATTCTCAAGGTAATGTTCCCTCCAGAAAGCTTTCCTAAAAGCTCAGCCTGTTGATCTTCAGGCACCACTTCGTGAATTTTGTCCATAAACCCAGACCAGTCGCCCATACCTATGTGGAAAAACAGTTTCCACCAAAATATCAAACCACTAAAGAATGCATCTCACACTCATACATATTGAAAAGACGCATTGAAAGGCAGAACCCAAATGAAACTACGTACCTAATAGCCGGCTAACAAAAGGCTTGACATCAAACACTTCAAACTTATCCATATGCTCTCCAGTACCTATAAAGATCACAAGACTTTTCGTTGCTGCAACACTGCACCCGTAAGCAAATAAACTCAGACGAAAGCAAGAAACACAAGCATTTTCATATTCCAAAAGTATAATGAGTTTAAGTAAACTTCGACGGGTAAAAGTTATTGATGCTGGATTCCCAGCTATTTTTTTTTTTTCTATGGAGAATATTTCTCCTTCTGCAACCCGGAAATAATAATCACTTTCAATTATAACAAGTACAAATGTTTCTTTATGTGATCTTTCACCTAAACTGACGTATATTAGCAAACCCATAAAGTATGAAGGTCTAACAATTAGAATCCAACGAAGAATTAACCAGCGATATTCATTCATGAGCTATAATTCAGAATTGTTGCCATTTAAAGAAACACACACACACGACATATATATGGGAATGCAAGATAGCAGCAATCTACTCCAAAGACTCGTATTGCAACCGTATGCAAACATTTTGTACGTGAATCCACTCTATTACCCCATTCAAATACTAGAAAACCACTTCAACGGCGGGGACTGTGAAGAGGGAACTATGGAAAATGAAATGGCATGTCACTGACTTAACCAAAATAACACTTACGCACTAAGAGCACCACCACCCTTTGCGTGACCATCCATCTTAGTCACAATAACAGCCCCAACAGGAACACTTTGCTTGAATGCCAGTGCTTGATCAAATGCAGCTTGACCTATGCTACTGTCCATAACAAATACGATGAGATCTGGTTTCTGCAGCATATCATGCAACATGTTAAAATCTTAAAGAAGCAGAGATCCAATGGAAAATGCCCAAAAGGATCATATGCTACCGTTGCTTCAGAAACTTGACGCATTTCTTCAAAAAGAGCAGCCTCCTGTTTGTGACGCCCACTTGTGTCAACAATTATGAGTTCGCGATTTCCTTTTTAAATGTTTCCGCACCTTCAACAGCAATTTTCACAGGATCCGATTCCGTGTAATTGTCACACAACTTGTATCATTTGATGGCCAAGAAATTGCATCGAAACATGACAGTCCTAAATGTTCAGTTCTGTGACCCCGCTCGTGAGTAAATGAAAAATAAACCAATCGACATCAGAAAGAATTTATGCATGATGAAAACACGTGCACTTGGAGACCTCAAGTTTACTTTTACAAAATCTGACTGTCCTACTCATTTTCTTTTAGGAACTAGGTGTCTGCAAACAGGAGCAGAACAAAAATAAAATGCAATGCACGAAAGGAAGTACCTGCCATAAAATGGAATTTTAGCTTTGGTGGCGTTCTGCTTCAATTGATCAAAGGCGCCAGCTCTAAAAGTATCCGCACAGACAAGAGCTGGCTTCCAACCTTTCCTTTGATGATAATATGCATACTTGGTACACGTCGTGGTCTTACCCGATCCTGCCACAATAATGCGTACTTGAAAACTCTATTCACATATCAAAGCATAAACAGATCATAAAGCCTCCAAGCAAACTGTAACCCCTAGAAGAGAATGCACGGATGTAACAATGGATAATCCATATCCCAAGTAGCTAGATTCACAAACATTAACTCAAGTTAAAGGAGATCTATAAGCACCTTGTAAACCACCAAACATAATGACACTTGTCTTTCCTTTCTGAGGAGTAAAGGAAGGCGTCCCCGGATCCAACATGTTGCATAGCTCATTAAATATGGCCTGAAACAAAAGTAGCCACAAGCGAACCGCATGAGTACTTCTTGATCACATTCAGACGGGGATGAGACACAAAAGTATGACAAACGGTGCCAGTGACAAATATGTCCTTAAAATATGACCACAGAGATCAAATAACATAATACACACATCTCCGGGATATTCCACCCATTCCCGAAACACAAGAAGGTACATAGAATAGAGCTATGCTGAAAGCGAAGATCATATCAATACTAAACATAAGAACTAGCATTTACAGTCACATTAATGTCTTGAGAGGAGCTGAAGTTCTTCCAAACGAGACGCCCCTTGGAATAACACATTATTTTTATCCCCATATAGCAAATCAAAATTAACCACATATCTAGAAAGTAAAGTAGGACGTTTCCTAATCAAAGCTTCATATCAAGGCACTTTTTTTCAGGATGAGACCTTATCGAATTGGAGTCCAAAATCTAAAACATCCTCAAAATTGACAATTTCCTGAAGGAACAAAATTAATATTTTCCCAATTTCGATGAAAGAAAAATTTCATCACAATTGCTAATTTACGCAGTGAGATATGTTGAATTTTCTATTAACACTGAGCTCATAACAATATGTCAACATAGGCATACCGATAACTCGTATCATGAAGCACCTTCCTACGCATTGCGGTTGAAATATTTTAGGAACCCAATCCAAAATATAGAATTCATCAAATTATATGTAAATTATTCGGCAAAAGTTCATCAAAAGCCCAGGCGAATTCACGTACGGCTTATAACCTTCTTTTTCTTTATGATAACATGCAGACTCGGTACACGTCGTGGTCTTACACTATACCGTCATAATAATGCATGCTTGAAAACTCTATTCACACGTCAAAAGAAAGGTTGGACGCCAGATCAATCCAAAAGAACAAGGAAAAAAGAAACAAAAGAAAGAACACGTACCTGCTGGATGATCCTGCGCTTGTTGTGGCCGGCAGCGAGGTCGTCGAAGTTGACGATGCGCTTGACGTTGTTATGCATGTCGCGGACGAGCTGGAACCGGACGTCGGCGTTGAGGAGGGCCCAGTTGATCTCGTTGAGGCACTCGTTCAGGACCTTCTGGTCTACGGCCGTCGCGTTGCTCATCTCCGTATCGCGTGTGTGATAGCCTTCCCTCTTGTCCCACATCGCTTAGGGGGGAAGTCCAGGGCCAGTTTATAATGGCTTGGGCCCCTTAATCTGTGTGACGTGTTTTAAAGCCGTGAGCACTCAGTATCAAAAGCGGACAATATCACACAGTAGGCCCGGGTCGTTACAAATGGTATCAGAGCCGACTCCCGACAACAGCGTGTGGGGCCACAGCGAAGATGCTATTCTGCTAAGGGGGGGAGAGTGTGACGACCCATGCGGCGGTGCGCGGGGGGAGGGATGGCGGTGCGTCCGCACCTCGGTCCCTGGACGGGGTCCTCTCCCTCTTGTCCCACATCGCTTAGGGCGGTCCCCGGACGTGCGCAAGGAGGGGGTCCTCTCCCTCTTGTCCCACATCGCTTAGGGGGGGAGTCCAGGGCCAGTTTATAATGGCTTTGCCCCCTTAATCTGTGTGACGCGTTTTAAAGCCGTGATGACTCAGTGTCCAAAGCGGACAATATCACACAGTGGGCCCGGGTCGTTACAAATTGTATCAGAGCCGACTCCCGACCGCGTGTGGGACCACAACTCGAATGCTGTTCTGATGCCTGTGGGGCCACAGCGAGGACCAAAGCGCTTGTTTTAAAGCCGTGAGGGAAAAGACCGTGGATGAGATGGCGGACCTGTGTAACGCGTTTAAAGCCGTGAGGGAAAAGACCGTGGCTGGGATGGCGAATCGCTTTGGGTCACCCGCCCGGCGCGGACGAACCGCCATCCCGGCCACGGTCTTTTCCCTCACGGCTTTAAAACGCGTTACACAGGTTAGAGGGACCCAAGGCTTATAAGCTAACCAAGATCTTCCTACAAGAGAGGAGGCTGTCACACTCTCCACCTCTTAACAGAAGAGGTTCCTCGCTGTGGCCCCACAGGTGTCAGAACAGTATTCTTGCTGTGGCCCCACACGCGGTCGGGAGTCAACTCTGATACCACTTGTAACATCTCGGGCCTCACTGTGTAATATTGTCCGCTTTGAGTCACCCGCCCTGGCGCGGACGAACCGCCATCCTAGCCACGGTCTTTTCCCTCACGGCTTTAAAACGCGTTACACAGATTAGAGGGACCAAAGCCTTATAAGCTAACCAAGACCTCCATCTCTAGGCGATGTGGGACAAGAGAGGAGGCTGTCACACTACGTGTTTTAAAGTCGTGAGGACTCAGTGTCCAAAGCGGACAATATCACACAGTGGGCTCGGGTCGTTACAGCGCGGGTTATGGTCCCGCCTAACTAGGCCAACACCATCTTCGCCCGCTCGCGCAGCTAGAGGGAAACGAGGACGAAGGAAGACGGACACGAAGAAGCCAATCGCAATGAAAGAATCCCAAGACTCTCAGGCCAGGGATGAGAGAGAGAGGAATGGGGATTCGAGAGGTTCTGATCTTTCAAGAATCAAGATATATTCTCTTTCTAGGGCTAGAGGAGGAGGATAGAGGGGGAGTCTTGATTTGTTTTCTATAGAGATAACTTGTTTTTTGAAGTGCTTTCAATTAATCATAAGAACACGATAAGTCGCGCCTTGTTTGGGGAATTTTCCCTCGGGAGTGGGTTAGGTTGATGGGCCTCAAATAGGCTGCGTTTTGGGCCCAAGTCGGAATGAATCGGAGGCTTAATATGTAATTTGGGCTTGCTGTAATTATGTAAGCACCGAAAAAGCAAAACTGATGGGAAATTCCAAATAAGGGCTTAAAGTGCTTTCAATTTTTCAAATAAGGACTCAAGGTGCTCTCATCTTTTTTAAATAAAAGTATGAAATGGATCTTGTTTTAAATAAGGCATGAAGTGAGTTTTGTTTTAAATAAGGATCTGCAGTAGCCATGTTGGTCTCAACCTGACCTCACTAGCTGATCAAGAGCATTTAAGTCCTTTACTTTTCTTTCATTTTTTTCTTTCCTTTTTATATTTTTTTTTGTCATAAAAAGACAAACTGAAAAAAGGAAAAATACGAGGTTAGCAGCCAGCCCTCCCTCACCTTTGGTAGTCGCCCCACCGTCGGGTCCATCCTTGGTTGAGGGCCAACGACGCTGCCCCAATTTAGGGAGAGGGTTGTGGCCCTCGGTAAAGTGCCACCATTGGCCATGGCCAACACCCTACCGGTGAGGGGTCAGGTCCTTCTTTAAGATTGACATAGCTTTCATTTGAAATATGGTCTATTTCAAGTTCTTTTTTGAAAAAAGTAAAGTCACTTTAGGCTCATATTTTAGACAATGTTCATTCCGAACCCTTATTTAAGAAATTGAGGGTCTATCGGGTTCTTATTTAGAATTTTCTCCAAAACCAACAATGGATTCAACTTCTTATATCCGTTGAATTCAGTACAAATGAATTCTTCATTTGCGTGAGAAATTTATCATTAGCCGATGTCAAATGCAATGTAATCGAAACTTAATGTTGGCTCAAACCCTCGAATGCAAATCGAAAACCGAGGACTAGCGCTTTCCAACTTATGAACTTCGAGCAATGGAGCGAAATACGGAGATGATATAAAGAATTCTGGCGTGTATACACCCTCCGGAGTGACATATAGACAAACCATCAATTAATGTATCGTACGCATTGGATTAGGTTCCTCTCATACATCGAGCCTAAGGTGAAGAATGCGCCTGTCCAAATCAAAGACGAAACAATATATCAAGACTCATAATAATCACATCTACGAAATCAATTATAGACTTAATGGGTAATTGACGGCTTTCCATTAAACTAGAGAATTTGGAAAATATTTTTCAAAAAAATAATTGATTATATCGCTTCAAAAATTTAATCATTGAAAATAGTTTTCATTCGTTCATCTTTTATTTAATTTTTTTAGTGATATAACCTAATGGAAAGTATATGTAAAATTCATATTCCTCAATAGACTAATGACGTGACAGTGTTGGCACACTTGTGATGACATGACATAGTGACGTAGCAAAAAATGGCATGGCAATATGACATGGCGCACGGATGGCATGGTAAGCATGACGTGCCATGCAATAAGTAACATGGCATAACGACATGGCAACCCTAAACAACATGGCAACTTCAATGGTACAGCACATGAATGGCATGGCAAATATGTAATCTATGCTAAGTGATATGCATGCACAAAATTCATAATTAAAGTTCCATTCGTTTCACGAAAAATATGACGTTTTTGAAAAATATTTTCCAAGAAACCATTTTTCAAGAAAATGATAATATTTTTTGGTATTCAGTTAAAACTTGAAAAGAGGCTAGAAAATATTTCCTATTCGTTCATTGTGGAAAATTCTACTTGTTTTTTTTTTTTTTTTTTTTTTGTCCTTTTAATAATTTTTTAAATAGAATTTTTGATTTTTTAATTTTAATTTTTACTTTTCTTTCTACTTTTTCCTTTTCCGTTCTCTTTTCAATCATCTTCTTCTTCTTCATTCTGCTGTCGGCCATGGTGATAGCTAGTATCCAGCCAAAGGCAAGCTCAAATTCGCTTGAGGCTCACCAAATTCCAGCTTGCCACTTGCCAAAGGTTGGCGCTCAAATGGCCACCTTGATCTTACTGATTTGGCGAGCGGCGAGCTTGAGGCTCGCTTGTGGCAAGCAATCGGCCTTGGCAAAAGGAGGGAGGGAGGGCTTGAGGCTCGCTTGTGGCAAGCAATCGAGGTTCATGATGACTTGACAAATATCCAAAAGTTATTGGGAGAAGTTTTGGTTCTAAAACATTTTGTAGCATCCGAATGTGTTTTTAAAACTTAAGGCAACCCATTTATTATCCACACTATTAGACATGGGTTCCAGACTCATTTTTCCACTTCCTTTTATGACTTTCTGACCACATCGGTATTTTTAAGCATTTTTATTATAGAAAGTCAATTCCAACGATATAAATATATATTTATATATTTCTTTGGACTTTATCATTTTAAATTCATTTATAATAAATTTATTGTATACAAGTAACCCGTTTAATGACTCAACCTATCAAATATGGGTTATATAAGTTAAGAAATGGGTCTTCGATCCATTTTGACAAGTCTAGCGGTGAGTTGAAATTTTTGTTTCACAAAAGTAAGGCCTTCTCATGTCTTATTTGACTCATAATCGACTTAGAAAAGTTAGTGGCAACTCTCTCGTCATAATAATTAAACCAAAAGAATACAAGAAATCAAATTGTGATTGATAGAGTCCGTACAATGCATAAGTGCTTCCTTCCTTATTTGCGCTCGCGAATACAAGATCTTCTAAATTTTTTAATATATATTATTTATATATTTTTTAAATTTCATTTAGTATTTTATTTTATTTTTGTGTTTTTCTTTGGATTTTCCTCATTTCTGAATTTTTTAATAAAATAATATTTCTTAAATATATTTCAAATTTTTTTCTTAAACACATTAGATGAAAGCTATACTTAACAGCAAATGGAGATGGCAAAATGGTTCTAGAACCCATATTCTAACCCATATTTGGATGCCTCATGCCAAACCCCTTCCAATAACTTTTGGATATTTGTCAAGTCATCCCGAACCCTATATGATTTTGTAAAATGGTATTTCGAACCTATCTCACTTGAATTATTGGGTACCCATCGGATACCACACATTACAAAGGTTATTATTTTCCCTAGACATAGTTTTCTAATAAAAAGAACTAACTAAGACAAAGTAAGTAGTAAACTGTCTTGAGTATACATCCACGATCATGGAAACCTAAATAATATGGATCCCTGAATTTGAAATCTCATATAAACTTTTTCCCTTAGTTGAGATTTCTTTTCCCTCTTGACTTGACTTATCATGATTGTATTTCTCAGGTTGAAGAGCATCTACAAAGGAAACTCTCTTTTGGCTGTGGCTACCATTTGTTTCTAAGTTATGCTGCGATGAGGGTCTTGTGCATCCATAATACTCCTCTTATCAAAGATGTTCTCGATATGGCTGGATGTTTGCATTTGCTGTGTGGCATGGCTTCTGGAATTATCAAGGCCCTGGTGTTGACAAAGGCCATGTTTCATCAATAAAATTTTTAACTGAAGCTTCAGCTGCATCGTGCATGCGTTTGGATGATAGAAAAGCCGATCTAAATGGACATATATTGCAGTTTTTCTCATCAAACTGTTTTTGTTCCACATTAAAATTAACGCTTCACAAAAAGAAACTTTGCAAAAGTTGAAGCAGCCAGGTTCAGCTTCATTCCCCCCAAAGCACTTGGGGAATGTGGATGCTTTTTGGACTCTTCCCTCATGTATCCTCAGCACATTCTATCATCACGCCAGACGAAAAGATCTTTGTACTTTCTTTGCCGCGAACTGGTCGCAGCGATTTAGAAGTAGAATTAGATTAGACTTATGGGAGATGATTAGATCATTAGCACATACCGGATTATCGCTTGGAAATTCCACAAAAGAAGAAAAAAAAAGAAGAAAAAGAAATAAGAGAGGCATTTGTCAAGATACAATCTAGAAGTGAACCTAAAGGCAAAATATTTAGGTCACAAGAATATTGAACCATGAAAAGACAAAATCTTCTCCACAGACCTCGCGAAGCACTAAAACGAGGTGAAACAAATGAGAAAAGTGAAAAGCATCCTCTTTGCCTGCGGCGGGTCAAAAACAACTTAGGACTCTCCTAACCATATGATCCACCTTGACCCCTATTCTCAACCACGGTATTATCTCACTCCAACAATTCTCTGAACTCCGGTGACCATTCCTCCTCATCATTGCTTTCATCATCATTACTTTCCATGCCAAGGCCATACAGCTGCGTAAATGAGGATCGCAGGAAACTCCTCGGGTGATGAAAAATATACATCAGTATGAACGTCCGCAATTTGTCCTCTGGGCCAAGAATCTCCGTCTCCATATCAATTCTTGATAGGGTCTCACTGTCGCATCATCATCATCAAGACCACTCCTCCACCTCGATATCTCCCTTGCCGTTTGCTTAACGGCCGGTGCACTCGGAAGTTCTTGAGGCATTTGTGACTCGCCCGTGACTACTACATGGTCTTTCCCGTTGGCATGACCCCCAGCGATTCTTGATCTTCATCGCTGGCCATCTGACCAAACCCAAAGCAATCGGGCGTGGCTTCTTCGGTACAAGGACTACTGCAGCTTCTATGGAAAACCCTGTGAAACTTTTGAAAATAAAATATGAAGGTTTAATTCGCAAATGCTGACCTCCTCTATGAAGCGTGCGCCAAGTTCTTGAAAATCAGAAGTTTTGCATTTCATTAACGGCTTGTTCCCGATGTAGAAAAAAAAGACATCATATTATATTTTAACACGTTTTCGAAAGGATGATCTAAAAACGGGCGGGGCGAAGAGAGAGTGATTGCTGCTTGCGTCGAGGGGTTTTATCTTCACTTCTTCAGATTGTCAGCCGACGTGCCCCAGGCCTATTGGTGATGATCGTGATCTGAATATCCATTTTCGGTGCTAGTGATTTGCGCTGTATCTTGCATAAAAATTGAGAATGTAGATTAACTTTTGGCATTTTAAAGTCGGGATTTTTTACGAAAATTGTGGCTGGTGATAAGATGATGACTTGAGAAGAAAACACCGGTTAGTCGATTCTGTCGCCTCTATCGCCTCAACTCACAATGATCTTTTAGAGAGAACTCACAAGGATCTTTTAGAGAGAAACTCTAGAGAGAAGCTCTGAACTTGTATTTCACTCCTAAATGAGATGATACAAAGAGAGGGAGGAGACCCCTATATATACAAGTACAAGACAAACCGTATCCATAGAGATCTCTTCAATCTAACGGTGGAAATCGTATCTCTCCAACTACTATCTACCCGCATTTATCATATAAGTGTACAATTACCATATCGTCTATCCCCAGGAATATTCTAGAAGACTCGAAAAAACCCTAAGACTTCAGGACGAGGGTCGCTTATTCCATGGATGGGTCACGGCCGTCATTTAGAACCCTCTTAGATCGGGCTTTCCTTTGGGCCATGACACATGCACAAAATTCGTAATTAAAATTTAATTAAATGAAAACTATACTAAATGAAGATTATAACGCAACACATGTTTTCCAAGCTCGACCCCTGAGAAAATAATCTGAGCACCACAAGATCGAGCAAAACATACCACCACTTATGCACACACCACAAAATTTTGATCATAAATACAAGAAAGAAGCTACTCCTTGGCATGCAGCTTGGGAAAAAGATTGCGTTATCTGTTTTCAACAATAACTCCTTTATTACTGTGACAAATTGTCTCTTAGTCGCAACCTTGATTATCGAATTTTTTTGTAAGAAAATACCTTGTTAATATTCAGAGGAAGACGGTACTGAATTTAATATCGACTGTGACTACCGAGATAGCCAACACCAATCAAGGGAGAAGCACTTGTTGTCGCCTCGGGAAGCAACTGGAGAAGTGGCCTTTGTTAAAGAGCGAGAGAAAAATTGAGCTTTGGTAGAAAATGCATTTTCCCCTAGCTCCAAGTCGATGCTTGATCACGACAATTCAAACAATGTGACTGTTCCTTTGTGAACCCTCATCATTGTACCCTGTATCATGGTGCTTTTGGATGTAATATCTTTGTACTCCGTATTGTACGCGGGATGGACGAATCCACTGTAAATGAGAATTCATTCGACCCGTTTGCACTTTACATCTCTGTCTCATTTTCACTGAGACTTGAAAGTTCCAGATTCACTGACTGAACTTCTGCGGTTGCTTGGTTTGGAATTCGCAGGTTGTCTCACCTTGACATTCCTATCTAAACAATCAAAATATCCAATTGGTATGAGAACTTTTTATGTTTCTAGAGATGCATTCCCGGGTTGCCGAGCGAGAGTCCCTGAGAGATGGATTTTGAGGTCTAAACTGCAGTTGAAGTTGAAGGAAATGATGGTAGTGTTAATAGCATTGCTCTTCTTCACATCCCTCTCTGCTTTTAATATTTAACAAATTGAATACAACTCGACAGCATATGGTTTTGCTTCACGGGTTGTTCTGCATAAACGTTGGATTTGCTTTCAAGCAATGGACTGATTACCAAAAAGATGGCACCCGACAATAGCGATTGAGCTTTGTCTAGGTTGGAGGGCAGACGAGCAATGCGACGATCATAGACCAGAAGGTCCTGAACGAGTGCCTCAACGAGATCAACCGGGCCCTCCTCAACGTCGACATCCGGCTCCAGCTCGTCCACAACATACAGAACAACATCAAGTGCATTGTCAACTTCAACGACCTCGCCACCGGGCACAACGAGCGCAGGATCATCCAGCAGGTACGCATTTTTTCTTTTTTCTTCTTTTGGATTGAGTTATCTATAAGCTATCTGCTCAGGTCAAGCTCAGAAGAGGCTCAGGGAAGAAAATGGTGTGATAGCTAGTATAAGCACCTAGAGGGGGCTGAATAGATGTAAAAATAATTTCTCGTAATAAGTGAGCAGTACCAATTGACAATAGAAAGGAAATTCGTCTTTTGTTAACAAAACAAATTATGATCAAAGTAAAAGAGAGTAGGGAAGAGAAAATGAATAGGGAAGAGAAAATGAACACAGAAATTATAGTGGTTCGGCTTAATCCAAGCCTACGTCCACTCTTCCGCACTGACAGCCCACCGGCTGGATTTCACTATGAACAAAAGAGTTGTTACAGCAAAGCTCTCTCTTGATTCCACAGTGTAGAGACTCTACCACACTTCCTCAAGGTTTCTCAAAGATATAGACTCTCTTTTGCGTACAAGATTTCGCTCAACAAATGAATTGACTAAGAACAAAGAGCTTCAAACTTTGAAATTCTTCTATCGCGCACACACTCGAACAACTGGAACATCTTCCTTATATACTCCTTTATGCCATCATACCCGTTGGCACTTACCAAATGAATTCTTCCAATCTACCCGTTGGATAGAATCAATTAGAAAGATCATTCGAGCTATTTAAGGAACATGACGGTAGCCCATCAATCCTGCTCGCCCATACAATCAGGATCTCGGTTGCCATAAGTAGAACCTTCCAAGTATACTTCACCAATCATCTAATCCTCAATCCTTTAATCAATCTTGATTTGAATAAAGGATTCCGACATGTCATATCCAGCCAAGAGATCTTCTCCAGTCGATAAGGTCAAATTCTTAACGAAACATTCAGTCCTGGATAAGCCTTCTTCGACGAACTAGAAACTGTCAATGAGAATAGACTTTGAGTCTTGAGTCTGGCAGTCCGGAGATCTTCAGACTTTAAATAGTAGAGTCTGCAAATCTTCAAACTAGATCGATATAAACGTTTTGTCAGCTTCAAAACACTCAATGAAGTTTTTTCCAACAAAATGATGCTTTCCTTCCTTCCCCGCGGTCCTGAATTTTCTTTTTCTCATTTCTATCTATTTTGGGAGAAAAAGAGAAATAATATATACACCAATTATCATAAAATTTGTCTTGTAAGTGCCATTGATAGTACTCCCACTTGATAGTACCCCAAAATCTCTAATTATGAATGCATTTCATTAGCGAAAAATAATTGATTTAAAAAATATTTTTCAAAAAAATCACTAATGTTGCTTAAAAGAAAAGAAGAATGAACAAAGAAAATTTCCATTATTCACGAAATTATTTAAACACAAATTATTGTCAATCATATAACATTTTTTATTGATTATAATTTCAAGTAATACAATTGGTTATTTTTAACTCATTTATTTTTTGCGAAACAAACGAACTTAACGTAAGAGTTTCACTTTGAAGTGGTTATAGAACTTTTCCTCCCCAATATTGACAACCTTGGTGCCGATGATAAGTGTATCCTCTTTGATTTCAAATTTTTGGAAGATTGGATGTTATTACTAATTCATGATTTGAAACGTACAAAGTGAAAATCTCATTCTGCAAGAATTTTTATGAAAGCCTTTCACTTGCTTCTTTTTAATGGAAGAAATATTTTCCTAGAATGTATCCTGATTTTTGGCCTAATTTTTCTTCGATGATCGATTCAACCTTTGATTAAAAAGATATACCTTGGTTATATTTCATATCTTTAACAAGTTTAGTAATAAACATATCGGCCTTACTCTTCCAATGGAGAGAAGAACCTATGATTAACTTTTCAGGAAATTTCCAAATGAAGAATTTCAACAAATTTTTTCAATTTCTTATTCTACTATGTTCAACTCTATGTTTTTCTCTATCCATAGAGTACATTGAATGTATAGAATTGGCTATCCTAGAGTTTCTCCTATTCGTATTAACAGCTACTATCAAAATCTAAGTGGTCACAACTTAATAATGCACTTAACAAATCAGCCATTATGAATCGCCACCTCCGGACATATCCATGATATCCTACGCAGTACCCATTTGCTTCATCAAGTTCTGCAAACCGCCCCTGCCGCCGATCTGCTCTAGCATCTGAGGTGGGAGAACTCTGCTCATGTGTTGTGCATTCAGGTTTTGAGACCGCGTATTCATATTGCACCTCCTCGTCGGGATCTTAAGTCCCTTCATTTTGCTCCAAGTCTTTGCAAGCTGCTTATACTCTTCCAACATTTCCATGACTTCACTGATGTTGCAACCAGAACCCCTTGCTACCTGCATGCTTCTCGATTCATTCATGATCTTTGGATTCAGACTGTCTAGCTCTGGAACAAATTGAACTTGTTTAATCAGGCTCAAAGGCAAGGATTTGAACTTAAGACCTTCGCTGCAACCATAAGACACGATAATAAACAGCTAAACTACATATCACAGCATGAATTGCCTTCGTTTGTCATTGAGTCCATCATGGTCATGTATCTTTTGATCTTCACCTGGCTTTCTTCCTCTTGATCCTTCAGCATCAATTCAGAACTTAATCCCGGTAGCATGGAAAAGACCTTGATTCAAGAGAAGCAAACCATTGGCCTAGGTCATTATTGACTGATCTCGACACATGTTTTGTGCATTCTCATGCATGCATGGGCATAAACGCATGGGGTGACAAGATAAAGCGTCATATCCACTGGTGGAAGAAATACAAACCTGGCCTATTGGACCCATTTTTTGAATGTTCTGAACATATTCATACATGATTCTCAACGTAATGTTCCCTTCATAAAGCTTTCGTAAAAGCTCAGGCTGCTGATCTTCAGGCACCACTTCGTGAATTTTGTCCATAAACCCAGACCAGTCGCCCATACCTATGTGGAAAAACAGTTTCCCCCAAAATATCAAATCACTAAAAAATGCATCTCACACTCATACATATTGAAAAGACGCATCGAAAGGCAGTACTCCAATGAAACTACCTACCTAATAGCCGGCTAACAAAACGCTTAACATCAAACACCTCAAACTCATCCATATGCTCTCCAGTACCTATAAAGATCACGGGACTTTTCGTTGCCGCAACACTGCACCCGTAAACAAATAAACTCATACCAAAGCAACATTCGCAAGCATTTTTATATTCCAAAAGTATCGTAAGTTTAAGTAACCTTCGACGGGTAAAACTTATCCATGCTGGATTCCCAGCTATTTCTTTTATATAGAGAATATTTCTCCTTCTGTAACCCGGAAATAATAATCACTTTCAATTACAACTAGTATAAATGTTTATTTATGTGATCTTTCACCTAAACTGACGTATATTAACAATCCTGTAAAGTATGAAGATCTAACAATTAGAATCCAACGAAGAATATAACTAGGGACATTCATTCAGGAGCTATAATTCAGAATAGGGTCATAGCTGCCACCAATTAAAGAAAAACACACTCACGCACACACGACATATATATGGGAATGCAAGATAGCAGCAATCTACTCCAAAGACTCGTATTGCAACCATATGCAAACTTTTTGTACGTGAATCCACTCTATTACCCCCATTCAAGTACTAGAAAACACGTCAATGGTGGGGACTGTGAAGAGGGAAATATGGAAAATGAAATGGCATGTCTCTGACTTAACCAAAATAACATTTACGCACTAAGAGCACCACCACCCTTTGCATGACCATCCATCTTAGTCACAATAACAGCCCCAACAGGAACACTTTGCTTGAATGCCAGTGCTTGATCAAATGCAGCTTGACCAATGCTACTGTCCATAACAAATACGATGAGATCTGGTTTCTGCAGCATATCATGCAACATGTTAAAATCTTAAAGAAGCAGAGATCCAAGTGAAAATGCCCAAAAGGATCATATGCTACAGTTGCTTCAGAAACTTGATGCATTTTTTTAAAAAGAGCAGCCTCCTGCTTGTGATGCCCACTCATGTCAACAATTATGAGATCGCAATTTTCCTTTTTAAATGTTTCCACACCTTCAACAGCAATTTTCACAGGATCCGATTCTGTGTAACTGTCACACAACTGTATCATTTGATGGCCAAGAAATTGCATCGAAATATGACAGTCCTAAATGTTCAGTTCTGTGAGCCCGCTTAAGAGTAAATGAAGGATAAACCAATCGACAGGAGAAAGAATTTATGCATGATGAAAACACGTGCACTTGGAGACCTCAAGTTTCCTTACAAAATCTGACTGTGCTACTCATTTTGTCTGAGGAACTAGGTGTCTGCAAACAGGAGCAGAACAAAAATAAAATGCGATGCATGAAAGAAAGTACCTTCCATAAAATGGAATTTTAGCTTTGATGGCGTTCTGCTTCAACTGATCAAAGGCGCCGGCTCTAAAAGTATCAGCACAGACAAGAGCTGGCTTCCAACCTTTCCTTTGATGATAATATGCATACTTGGTACATGTCGTCACGTCGTGGTCTTACCCGATCCTGCCACAATAATGCATACTTGAAAACTCTATTCACGCATCAAAGCATAAACAGTACATAAAGCCTCCAAGCAAACTGTAACCACTTGAAGAGAATGCATGGATGCAACAATGGATTATCCATATCCCGAGCAGCTAGATTCACAAACATCAAGTCAAAGGAGATCTTTAAGCACCTTGTAAACCAACAAACATGATGACACTTGTCTTTCCTTTCTCAGGAGTAAAGGAAGGCTTCCCCGGATCCAACATGTTGCATAGCTCGTTAAATATGGCCTGAAACAAAAGTAGCCACAAGTGAACCGCATGAGTGCTTCTTGATCACATTCAGACGGGGATGAGACACAAAAGTATGACAAACGGTGCCAGTGACACATATGTCCTTAAAATATGACCAAAGAGATCAAATAACACAATACACACATCTCCGGGATATTCCACCCATTCCCGAAACACAAGAAAGTACATGGAATAGAGCTATGCTGAAAGCAAAGATCATATCAATACTAAACATAAGAACTAGCATTTACAGTCACATTAATGTCTTGAGGCGCTGAAGTTCTTCCAAACGAGACGCCACTTGGAATAACACATTATTTTTCTCCCCATATAGCAAATCAAAATTAACCACATATCTAGAAAGTAAAGTAGGACGTTTCCTAATCAAAGCTTCATATCAAGGCACTTTTTTTTTTTAAGATGAGACCCTATCAAATTGGAGTCCAAAATCTAAAACATCCTCAAAATTGACAATTTCCTGAAGGAGCAAAATTAATATTTTCCCTACTTCGATCAAAGAAAAATTTCATCGCGAGGTCAAATTTTCTAATAATACTGAGCTCATAACAATATGTCAACATAGGCATACCAATAACTCATATCATGAAGCACCGTCCTACGCATTGCAGTTGAAATATTTTAGGAACCCAATCCAATATATAGAATTCATCAAATTATATGCAAATTATTCAGCAAAAGTTCATCAAAAGCCCGGGCGAATTCACGTACGACTTCTAACCTTCTTTTTCTTTATGATAACATGAGACTCGGTACACATCGTGGTCTTACCCTATCCTGTCGTAATAATGCATGCTTGGAAACTCTATTTGTGGCACCCCTTGACGGCCCCCGAACCGTTAGGGTCGCCACAGTCCGCTTACCCTTCACTTGACTTGATAATATAATACTCTGATACTAAGGAATTTCATTAAAATTCATAAATTATGGGGTTTACATATTTTAGATCGGTCCCTGCGCAGTTTATATAGCGAAAGCACATCCATCAACTCCCTTCCCTATATTCAAGAAAAGATGCACACCTACTAAACATTTTTAGGTAAAAGCTGAACGCTTTTATTTACTTAAACTAGATGGACATCATTCATCGGTACATTAAAATGCCGTAGTCTTCTATACTTGACTATACTTCAAAAGATGACCAACATCTTCTCCAACAATCGTATACTTAAAGTCTATCGATCAATGTTGACGTCCAAAAGTTCCTTCATTTGCTATCCTCCTCCTCGCAGTCATATCCAACCACTCAATACATCTACCGATGGCAGTGGTAGCAGATGTATCTTATCTAGTCTGAAATGTTGGTCCCCAAAAGAAGTGAGTACAACCACTCAGCAGTAAAGATCCATCAAACTACACAATGCAACAAACAAGACAATCAAGATATCACGAGTAAAGCACATATCATCCATACTATCGAGCATACATCACCATGCAGTCGTGCATATATCGCCATACAGTCATGCATATCTCACCATGCCATCGTGCATATACCAACATGCACTTGTACATATATCATCAGGCAACCATGCATATCTCACCATGCAACATGCATACACCATGCACTTGTACATATATCATTAAGCAACCATGCATATATCACCATGCAATGTGCATATACCACTATGCACTTCATGCTTGCATTTCCATGAGGTTCATCCCATGCCATATACACATACATACGCATAATTCATATCATCCATGCTATCATGTATACATCTCCTTGAGATCCATGCAAGTCTTCATGATCGCATTCTCAATGTCAAATAGCATCAATTTACTTTCATAAGCAGATCATGCATCATGCCATATGCATACACCCATGCACATGATTCAATTTCAATATTTATCTTTCACAAGGATCTCATCATTTTTCTTCTAAGGACCAATGTTTGCATCTCTCAATTTATCGCTCGCACCCAACCTGGCATCGCAAGGAGCCTCCGGCACACACCTCCGGGCATCTCGTATCCCAACTAGCATCACGAGGAATCTCCGGAGCTCGCCATGAAAATGATTACCCCTACCCTCCGGGCATGCATCATGATACAACACCTCACCCTCAGGGCATGTATCATAATACAACCGGGCATCTCGACACTCTCGGGGAAAACTCTAGGCATGTATTCATAATACAACCAGGCATCTGGCACAAACCTCCGGACATTCCAACACTCTCGGGGCATCGTCGGCTCACACCTCCGACGGTCTCGATATTATCATAATATATAATCTCATATATGTCTCATTTTCATCATGACATTTGATGCAACAATATCAAAGATCTAAACCATCTTTTGATGTCACATGATATGCCAAACATCACCATATATGCAACATATATAACCACTCAAGATATCATATTTCGTAGGGCAGTCCATTTATTCTTGAAAATACAGCAAATTTCGGATAAAGCAGAATGCACTTCTTTAATAAAAATTCTGGAAAAATTAGTAAAAAATCTCAAAAATTCTGAAAATTTAACACAATATAAAAAAGATCCAGAGGAAGATATTTCATGAAGAATACTATGTCAAGAAATTTTCACATCAATCACATAAATCCATACATCACAGCAAAAGAAATTCCAGTATCATTTTTGCACAGTTTCGGAAATAATTTCGATTAAGCCCTTAAATGTACTTCAAAAATTCTGATATTTTAATATGTTATAAATGAGATCTAAAGGTAAAATTCTCATGAAGAAATAAAAATTTAATTCCTTATGGATTAAAAGTTATAATTTTTATAACTCTTCCTATCTCTCGGTTCACTGTCCAGATTCATCATTTTCAAAGAAAATCGTTTTCCCCAATCATTACCTGTTCGTTTATCCTAAAATTTTAGTTTGTTTCTCCTTAAGATGTCTTCTACAACTCTCATCAAGAACACGAGATCAAATTCGAACTAGATAATTTCACGAAATTCACGGAATCACAACAGATCAACATAACAGTTTTCAGATCTAGCTTTATCAAAGAAAAATGGTTTCATCAACCTATACTTGTCCGTTTCCTTTGAAATTTTGATATGTTATTCTCAAAGAAGTCCTTTAAAACTTTCATCAAGAAGTCAAAGTCAGATTCCAATTATAACATCATATGCAACTCACGAAATCACCAAAGGTCGACATAACAGTTTCCAGATCTAGTTTCTTCAAAGGAAAATCATTTCACCAACCAATACTTGTCCGTTTCATCTCAATTTTTAGTATGTTAATATTCAAGAAGTCCTATACAACTTTCATCAAGAATTCGAAGTCAGATTCCAATTAGAACATCGCATGCAACGCACGAAATCATCAGAGGTTGGACTGTTTTTCCAGAAACAGAATACTAGGCTAGAACACAACTCCTATAACTTCGAAATTTCACACTTCATCCACATCCGAGATTCACCATTCATCACACACAAAACACAGCAAGCAAGGGATAGATCAATGGACTCTACTTACCTCTAATCCAAGCAAAAACACAGCAAGCACACTGCGGGTCAAAGCGGCTCAACAGCGGCGAGCAGCGTCGACGGCGGCAGTGCACGTGCACGGCTGGAGGGGCGACCTCCTTCTTTGCCTTCTCACTCACGCTCGCTGCTTTCTCTCGCACTCACTGCTCTCTCTCTCTTTCTGCCTTATTTCAGTCGGTCCTTCTCTCTCTCACTCGCTTCCGTGCCCTTTTTGTTCTTTCAATTTCTTAATTAGTTCAGTCAATGCATGCAGATTCGGTGGCGTTGATGGCCGAAGACAGCTGGGCGAGACGTGGAATTCGGCATGTCATTCGGTTGCCGACTCCCCCCTTGCATGCACTGACGTGTCCGTTGATGGGCGCCTCTCGGTCAATTATTTTCCATTTGTTGACCAGCGGACGTGACTCCTTCGTGGGCTATTCTTAATGGCCCTCTTTGCCGCTTGAAGACACGGTCGACGCAGCTGTCCAAAGTTCCTTCTTCGCTGGCCACCGAGAAGGAAAACACGTGTCTTCATGGGGTCAACTAATTTCCTTTAGTTGACTGCCACATGTACATGCATGTGACCGAAATTCTTGCACGGAGAAGGGGCACTGATCAGTTTGCATGGGTCAAGGAATTACTTGCGATTGATCGGCCAAATGGAAAAAGGAAGGTGCGGCCATGTGGGTTCTTCACAAGAAAATTCTCACGTAAATGCATGGCCACGTATGGCCGTGAATGATCGTGCATGTAACAATTTTTCTCACAAAAATTAGTATTTCGGGCGTCGAGCAGCGATAAAACGGGGGTCGAATATGGTGCCGACGATGACGAATCCCGATAACAATCTCGTCAATTCGCGACATATCATTATTTTTCTGAGGTTGGCAAAAATGCGGATGCCACACTATTCACACGTCAAAAGAAAGGTTGGACGCCAGATCAATCCAAAAGAACAAGGAAAAAAGAAACAAAAGAAAGAACACGTACCTGCTGGATGATCCTGCGCTTGTTGTGGCCGGCAGCGAGGTCGTCAAAGTTGACGATGCGCTTGACGTTGTTATGCATGTCGCGGACGAGCTGGAACCGGACGTCAGCGTTGAGGAGGGCCCGGTTGATCTCGTTGAGGCACTCGTTCAGGACCTTCTGGTCTACGACCGTCGCGTTGCTCATCTGCCGTATCGCGCGGGTTATGGTCCCGCCTAACTGTGCCAACACCATCTTCGCCCGCTCGCGCAGCTGGAGGGAAACGAGGACGAAGGAAGACGGACACGAAGAAGCCGATTGCGATGAAAGAATCCCAAGACTCTCAGGCCGGGGATGAGAGAGAGAGAGGAATGGGGATTCGAGAGGTTCTGATCTTTCAAGAATCAAGATATATTCTCTTTCTAGGGCTAGAGGAGGAGGATAGAGGGGCAGCCTTGATTTGTTTTCTACAGAGATAACTTGTTTTTTGAAGTGCTTTCAATTAATCATAAGAACAAGGTAAGTCGCGCCCTTGTTTGGGGAATTTTCCCTCGGGAGTGGGTTCAGTTGATAGGCCTCAAATGGGCGGCGTTTTGGTCCCAAGTCGGAATGAATCGGAGGCTTAATATGTAATTTGGGCTTGTTGTACTTATGTAAGCACCAAAAAAGCAAAAACGATGGGAAATTTCAAATAAGACATGAAGTGAGCCTTGTTTTAAATAAGGGTCTGCAGTGATCATGTTGGTCTCAACCTAACCTCACTAGCTGGTCAAGAACATTTTCGATCTTTACTTTTCTTCCCTTTTTTTTTTTTTACTTTTTATATTTTTTTCATAAAAAGACAAACTAAAAGAAGAAGAAAAGTACAAGCGGAATGGTTAGCATCCAGCCCTCCCTCACCTTTGGTAGTCGCCCCATCGTCGGGTGCAGCCTTGGTTGAGGGCCAACGACACTCCCCCAATTTAGGGAGAGGGTTGCAGCCCTCACTTAAGTGCCACCATTGGCCATGGCCAACGCCCTACCGGTGAGGGGTCGGGTCCTTCTTTAAGATCTTTCATTTGAAATATGATCTATTTCTAGTTCTTTTTTGAAAAAATATTGTCACGTTAGGCTCATATTTTAGACAACGTTTATTTTAGACCATTATTTAAGAAATTGAGGGCCTATTGGGTTCTTATTTGGAAATTCCCCAAAACCAACAATGGATTCAACTTGTTATATCCATCGAATTCAGTATGAATGAATTCTTCATCTGCGTGAGAAATTTATCATTAGCCTATGTCAAATGCAATGTAATCGAAACTTAATGTTGGCTCAAACCCTAGATTGCAAATCGAAAACCAAGGACTAGCGCTTTCCAACTTATGAACTTCGAGCGATGGAACGGAATACAGAAATGATGTAAAGAATTTTGGCGTACAAACCATCAATTAATGTATCGTACGCATTGGATTAGGTTCCTCCCATACGTCGAGCCTAAGGTGAAGAATGTACCTGTCCAAATCAAAGACGAAACAATATATCAAGACTCATAATAATCACATCTACGAAATCAATTCTAGACTTAATGGGTAATTGACGGCTTTCCATTAAACTAGAGAATTTGGAAAATATTTTCCGAAAAAATTATTCATTATATCACTTCAAAAATTTAATCATTGAAAATAGTTTTCATTCATTCATCTTTTATTTAATCTTTTTAGTGATATAACCTAATGGAAAGTATATGTAAAATTCATATTCCTCAATAGACTAATGACGTGACAATGTTGGCACACTTGTGACGACATGACATAGTGATGTAGCAACAAATGGCATGGCAATATTGTCACGCCCCGAACCTCGAGAGCGCCAACATCCCGCCATGGTCATGCTAATGCGACATTCCCAGGTAGTGTCGCCGACCCCAATTTATTTTATTAATGTGCAAGCGGAACGTACCAAGAAACCCCTTACAACAAGTAACGGGATAGGACAACAGGAACATCAATTCAAATATCAAACAACATAATTTCATACATTACCATCAAACCAGGGCTTACATACATCAACCGGATCCAAGGCTATGCACCAAAAATGGGTTAGAGTTTATGTGCATCAAAAGAGGGTTAGCCTACACAACATGGAACAGTCCACCAAAAAGAAAAGACACAGCCCTAGGACTACTGGTCATCCTCATTCGTCAATCCCACATCCTCGGGATCGGGTCACCAGATTGCGGGGCGTAGCGTTGATCACTCGACCATCGGGCTGATCTACCACATCATCTCCCAAAATGGCGGTCATCACCGCCAGCGGAATGTCCATGCTGTCCAAGGGGCCAATCCTAGCACCATCTGCTCCGGTACGAAACCAAGCCCTAAAAAGGTAAGGTACTCTAAGCTCCACATTCACCTCGACCCAAATGGTGGTCCTCACCAACTGATAGACCCAGGGGCTCCCAGGGTCATGAGTACTCTCAGTCGTCGATCTATCTCTCGGCCGGCAGGCCACTTATCGTCGGGGGTATCGCCATCTATGGTCCTGAAATGTTTTCCCCAAACCGGGATGAGACTTTGTCTCAGCAAGTTCACCCCTCCTAAACACCTATTAGTAAGAAAATACGCCCTAGAGTGGTCTAGCCACACAATACAGAAAACTTACCTCGCCTTCTTGCATTCCTGCAGGTTAGTACAATTCATAGCACTCAAGTACAAGTTATAATAAGCACGTGGGCCATCGGAATGCAATCAATTTCATTTAATTTTGTCATCAGAGCAAGCATTTCAAATCATCATTCATTAGGGCCACACAAGGGCATAGCCTACTCGCAGTTCGGCTATCTACTGACACATAGTCAGGCATCGCCTCCCCACCTTGGAGCGCGGCTTCAAGACATCGATGGCGTTCTCGAAGGAGCATGGGCCAGTAATCAACTGCGACCCGCATCCACCTCGTGGGCATCCCATATAGGGGCAATTCCAACTTAATAGATCAATTCAATTCCCATAATTATCAGGCAACGATTTATAATCAACTTAAGGCACGTCACACGTAATTCACATATTCCAATCACAACATTAACCTTTAAAACAATCCAATTTCGATATCAAATCCGACATTTGAAATTTTCTAACTAAAATTCATATTTTCCTCAATCAACACTCAATTTGCATTAACCAATCATCAATTTCAAATTCTAACTATACAGCGACGATCGGCACGAAATTCTGAGCAATTAGGGTCAAAAATAATTTTTCGAGTTTTTTTTTTATAAATAATATTTTAATGAATTTCGGAATATGATTTAATATTAAATAATCCAACAATTTCGAAACATTTATTTAAATCATAAATAAATTCCTTTAAGTCACATCAAGGTTTATTTTAAAAATAAACCTATTTAACCCTTAAACTAAACATATTTAACTTTAATTAAACAACATAATCTAATCCACCTTTAAATAAACTAATCTACCAACCTAATTTCAATCAACCTAAACTAAACACACTTAAGGCATAATTAACCCACTAATCGGGGTTTAGTGAGCTAAACTCACCGGAATCGCTTTCCGACGGGTCTCCGGCGAAGAGCTCGACGACGCCGACGACAAACCTACACGGATCAACACCAAATGAGGACTAATAGGAGGCCAAAACGAGCAAGGAAGGAGCTGGTTCTTGCTGGAAAAACCAGCAACTAACCGAGCTCGACGGGCGGCGGAACGGCGGTGAACGGCGGAGGAAATGGCGGAGAAGGGCCGGCGTGAAGGTTAGGGCTCCGAAAGGTGGCTCACGGCGGCGGATGGCGGCGAGGGGAGCTTCGGCGGCGACGAACAGCAGCTGGCTTCGGGCGACGACGGTGCGGGGCTCGTGGCGGAGGCGGAGACGAAGGCGAGCGGTTCGGCGCACGGAACGGGATGGCGGGCGAACGTGCGCGGGCGAGCGACGAACGGCAACGATCGAGCGGGCGAAGGGCGGACGGCTGCTCGGCGGTTCCGCTGGTTTTCTTCCTCCTTTCTCTCTCTCTCTCCTCCAAATTCAAAAGGTAGAAGATGATGTTGATGGGTGCCTTTCCAAGAGGCAATCTCCACCCTCCACTTGTCCAAATCTCCTTCTCTTGGCCCAACTACCATGACATCACCCCATGTCATCTTCCACTAACTCCTTTCCTCTACAACTTATTTCAATGGGTCAAATTTCATTTTCCGCCGGGGTCCAAGTCCTTGCACATCCATTTAATCCAATTTCCATCAATTCTCCTCCAATTGAGTCCAAATTAAAGTCCATAAATTAACCCCATGTTCCTAATAAGATTTGTGACGCACCATGACTTCCAATTTCAGAATTCGATCTCAATTTCACGGTTAATTTCACTTTGGCACAATACTAGTGCATTCTAATCTACCGAGCGGCGTTTACAAATTTTCGTGCATTAGACTTGCGGTTGATCATTTCAAGCCATAACTTTCGGTTGTCGGGGAAATCTCAAGGTTTCAAATACGAGCACAGGGTACCCAATCGTTAGAAAAGTCGGTTTAGTGTCGATCGGCCAGAGTTGTGCGACCCGGTGGAAATCACCCACACCTGATCACATGTCTCTGTCGAGCCGACCTATCTCCGACTCCTAACCGATTTTTATTTGTGCCGCAATGACCCTTGCAGATTATCTCGGTCGAAAGGTCGCTTCCTGATCATATTCTCGGGTCTAATGCATTAGAATTTCTTAACGGCTTTACCTGATAGACTAGATTTCACATGAGTGGCCTACTCAAGGAAAGGAACTACATGCGTGCCAACGAAATGCCCGTCTAAATTCATTGAAATTAAAATTGGAAAATCGGGCTGTCACAACTCTTCCCCTCTTATAAAAATTTCGTCCTCGAAATTTAAGTCATTACACATCTGAATTAAAAAGGTGAGGGTACAATTCTCTCATCGAATCTTCGGTCTCCCAAGTTGCTCCTTCTGTGCCGTGGTGTTGCCAGGCCACTTTGACCAACGGAATGATCTTGGTGCGCAAAACCTGCTCCTTGCGATCCACTATCTGAACCGGGCTTTCAACGTACGACACCCTGTCATCCACGTCTAATTCCTCAAAATTTAGGACGTGTGCCAGATCAGGTTCATACTTCCTTAACATCGATACGTGAAAGACGTCATGCACTTGTGCCAACCTCAGCGGTAGTGCAAGACGATATGCCAGAGTCCCTATTCTTTCCAAAATCTCAAAGGGACCTACGTACCTCGGACTCAGTTTCCCCTTTTTGCCAAAGCGGGAAGTACCTCTCATTGGTGACACCTTCAGAAAGACTTGCTCACCAACTTGGAACTTCAATGGCCTTCGACACTTATCGGCATAGCTTTTCGACGGCTCGAGCGGTTTTCAATCTGTTTCGATAACCGCAATCGCCTCCACCGATCGGGCTCTTGGACCAACTCTAGACCGGTGATCTTTCTTTCCCCGACTTCCTCCCAACACACTGGTGTTCTGCACGCTCTGCCATACAATGCTTCAAAAGGAGCCATCTGAATACTCTGCTGATAACTGTTGTTGTAGGCAAACTCGACCAGATGAAGCTGTTCCTCCCAGCTTCCCTTGAAGTCCAAGACACAAGCTCGTAGCATGTCCTCCAAAGTCTGAATTGTCCTCTCGGGATCGGCCATCGGGATCGTGGGTGATAGGCCGACTTGCACTTGCAGCCTTCGTTCCCAAAGCGGATTGCAAACTCTTCCGTAAGGCGGCAAAGTGAACCTCGGGTCTCCGTCGAAGTAATTGTAACTGGCACTCCATGCATACGGACTATCTGACGTACATATAGGTCTGCAAGTCTATCCAAACTCAAGTCCCTTCGGACTGCAATGAAGTGCGCCGACTTTGTCAGCCTGTCGACTACTACCCAAATCGAATCATTCCCTCTCTGGCTCCTCGGTAAACCCGTCACGAAGTCCATCGTGATATGCTCCCATTTCCATTCTGGGATTTCGAGGGGTTGTAGAAGTCCTCCCGGCTTGCAATGCTGAGCCTTCACTTGCTGACACGTCAAACACTTGGCGACATGCTTGGCGATGTCCGCCTTCATGCCACGCCACCGAAGTGTTGACGCATTCGATACATTTTGGTACTACCGGGATGAATGTCAGAATCGCTACGATGTGCTTCTGATAGGATCTCCTCTCTAAGCTCCACATCGTCAGGTACAACCAATCGTCCTTGGAACCTCAATGTTCCCTCTTCAGAAATCTGAAAGTCAGCCTTTCTTTTCTCCGCATCCTCTTGCAGGATTTTCTGAACATCTGGATTCGTCCGCTGGAGCGTTCGATTCGACTCCGCACTTTCGGCTCAATTCTAAGGGTAGCCACAAGATTCGAAAGGTGGCCTACCTCGAACTTGAAATCTGAATCTCGTGCTCTTTCAATTAAGCCCCATTCCTTGAGTATCATCTGAGCAACTGAAGACTTCCTACTCAATGCATCGGCAACTTTATTCGCCTTTCCAGGGTGATACAAAATTTCACAGTCATAGTCCTTTAAGAGTTCCATCCATCGACACTGTCTCATATTCAACTCCTTCTGAGAGAATAGGTATTTGAGACTCTGATGATCAGTGAAGATCTGGAATCTTTCCCCACACAAATAATGCCTCCAAATCTTCAGGGCAAAGATGATTGCTGCTAGCTCTAAGTCATGCGTCGGGTAATTCAACTCGTGAGGTCTCAACTGACGGGACGCATATGCAACAACCCTTCCATGCTGCATCAATACGCAACCCAACCCTTTAAACGACGCATCACTGTATATCTCAAACCCTCCTGGACCGGATGGAATGGTAAGCACAGGTGCGGTAGTTAGCTTATGCTTAAGCTCTTGGAAACTACTCTCGCATTTATCCGTCCACAAAAATTTCTCTTCCTTTTTCAGAAGTCTCGTCATCGGCGATGCTAACCTTGAAAACCCTTCTACAAACCGTCTGTAATACCCTGCTAAACCTAGAAAACTCCTGATTTCTGTCACTGTCGTCGGTCTCGGCCAGTTGATCACTGCTTCAATCTTTGCTGGGTCCACTGAGATTCCTTCTCCGGAGATGACATGACCTAGGAAAGCCACACGAGTCAGCCAAAACTCGCACTTACTAAACTTGGCGTACAGTTCATGATCTCTCAAAGTCTGGAGCACTTGCCTTTCATGATCCTCAGTACTCCTCGAATACACCAGGATGTCATTAATGAAAACAATCACGAACTGATCCAAGTACTTTCTGAACACCCGATTCATCAGATCCATGAAAGCAGCTGGGGCATTTGTCAATCCAAACGGCATTACTGTAAACTCATAATGGCCGTATCGAGTGCGAAACGCCGACTTCAGAATGTCTTCCTTCTTGATCCTCAACTGATGATACCCTGTCCTCAAGTCGATCTTAGAAAATATCGACGCTCCCTGAAGCTGATCAAACAAGTCATCGATCCTCGGCAATGGATACTTGTTCTTAATTGTCACCTGATTGAGTTGACGATAGTCGATGCACAAGCGCAAGGAACCATCCTTCTTCTTTACGAACAGAACTGGCGCTCCCCAAGGTGATGCACTAGGACGAATAAACCCTTTATCCAACAACTCTTGCATCTGCACCTTCAGTTCCTTAAGTTCTGATAAGGCCATCCGATAAGGAGCTTTAGAGATCGGCTCTGTCCCAGGGGCTAACTCGATCACAAACTCTATCTCTCTTTCTGGCGGCAAACCCGGTAACTCTTTCGGAAACACATCTGGGAACTCTTGTACCACTGCGATATCCTCAATCTTTAACTCCTCTACTGTCGTGTCTACAACAGTCGCTAGGTAACCTTGGCAACCCTTGCCTAACAAGCAAGTTGCTTCGAGCGATGAGATTAAGGAAACCGAGGGCCCTCCTCGACTCCCAATAAATTCGAAGCTCTCACCCCCTAACGGGTTAAACTGAATCGCCTTGCGATAACAGTCTATTTTAGCTCGTTGCTTGGTGAGCCAGTCCATACCAATTATCACATCAAAATCAAACATGGCTAGGACTATCAAGTCTATCCTCCCCTCTCGCTCACCAATCACTAACTTGCAACCCAGACAACCCACTGTAGCTAACACCTTATCCTTCAATGGCGTAGATATGCTAATCACAGACTCCAACAACTCAGGAATTAATTCTACCATCTCAACATATCTTTCAGCTATAAATGAATGAGAAGCTCCAGGATCAAATAAAGCATAAGCAGGTTGGTCGTTCAGCGAGACCATACCTGTGATCACGTTAGGTGCATCTTCCGCCTGTCCCCTGGTGATCGCATAAGTCCTTCCTTGAGCTAGAGGTCGGTTCAATCCACCCTGCGGCATGATCTGAGGCGCGACTCCTGCGTTCGACCCAACGGTGGCGGCGGCGGCAACCGACACCGACCCATCGATTCCGGGGCAATTCTGGATATATGACCGCTCGGCCACACTCATAACATGCACCTGTCCTAGAGGGACATGGAGCGTTACCATGTCGTCTTCCACATAAACGACACACTCCCTGATGATTCGGTGATGGCTTCCCTATCCCACCCTTCCTATTGAGTGGAACAGGATATCTCCCTCCAGACATCGACCTCTTTCCAAACCGATTACCCTCTCTGTTCGAATTAAACCGCGACCCAGATGCGGTAGCTCTCTCATTCTGGTCCTTCTCAATCAGCTGGGCCCGCTTATAAAGGTCCTTATACTCCTTCAAATCCAAAGGTACCACAAAGCTCCTCACCTCTGGCCGGAGGCCATCTCTAAACCTTCGAGCTCGGTCTGCCGGTTTCTGAACCAACTCAGGGGCATACTGCGACAGCTCAGCGAACTTTGCTTCATACTGATCAACTGTCATCGTACCTTGGCGAAGACGCTGGAACTCCGCCAATTTCAGCTCTCTAGCACAATCAGAAAAGTACTTCTCATTGAAGGCCTCAAGAAACGCATTCCATTCTGGAGCTACACCATCAGGGAACACTATCCCTTTATTAGTCTTCCACTAGGTGGCTGCGGTTCCCCTCAACTGATAGGCTACCAGCACAACCTTCTCTGCTTCAGTGCATAGCAGCAGCTCAAAAGCATTCTCCAGTTCCTGAACCCATAGTGCTGCAGCTTCGGGATCTCCCGCTCCCATGAACGTCGGCGGATTCAATCTTAGGAAGTGTTGTACCAACTTTTGCCTTGGCCTCCCAGCGGCCACATCCTCAGGTGGAATTTCCTCAAGCTCCTCTTCCGGCTCGGCAACTGGTGCGGCGGCGGTAGCAGCGGCGACATTAGCGGCGGCAGCAGCATTGGCAGCATTAGCAGCATTGGTGGCAACGGCGATAGCGGCGGCTGAAGCGGCGGCCTGCTGATCAAGTCCGTCACCCATCATCTCAAGCATCTGCATGATTCCCACAAATCTCGGATTCTCAGGGACTGCTGCATCCTCAGGAGGCGACACTGCACCACTCGCACTGGCCTCGGCCTGCGCTCTTCCCAGGACACCTCGGCCACCAGCTCTCATCGGCGGCCCACCCCGAAACACGGGGCCTACTGCTCTCTTCCTAGCAGCTCTCGGCACTCGGTCACTCATGCTACAGGCTCAATATAGATGCCTATTTGCAAATTCCAATATAACATTAGAATCTAAGTGACCTCACAACAAGTTAACAAACAACTAACAATCACTTGCATCGGTATAATGAAAGTCTTTCCTACCGACTATCCCATGACTCCCACGCACCTTATCACTCCATACATGAACCATGCTCTGATACCACTTAAACGGGGATTTCACGCCCCGAACCTCGAGAGCGCCAACATCCCGCCATGGTCATGCTAATGCGACCTTCCCAGGTAATGTCGCCGACCCCAATTTATTTTATTAATGCGCAAGCGGAACGTACCAAGAAACCCCTTACAACAAGTAACGGGATAGGACAGCAAGAACATCAATTCAAATATCAAACAACATAATTTCATACATTACCATCAAACCAGGGCTTACATACATCAACCGGATCCAAGGCTATGCACCAAAAATGGGTTAGAGTTTATGTGCATCAAAAGAGGGTTAGCCTACACAACATGGAACAGTCCGCCAAAAAGAAAAGACACAGCCCTAGGACTACTGGTCATCCTCATTCGTCGATCCCACATCCTCAGGATCAGTCACCCAAGATTGCGGGGGCGTAGCGTTGATCACTCGACCATCGGGCTGATCTACCACATCATCTCCCAAAATGGCGGTCATCACCGCCAGCGGAATGTCCATGCTGTCCAAGGGGCCAATCCTAGCACCATCTGCTCCGGTACGAAACCAAGCCCTAAAAAGGTAAGGTACTCTAAGCTCCACATTCACCTCGACCCAAATGGTGGTCCTCACCAACTGATAGACCCAGGGGCTCCCAGGGTCAGGAGTACTCTCAGTCGTCTAATCTATCTCGATCGGCAGGCCACTTATCGTCGGGGGTATCGCCATCTATGGTCCTGAAATGTTTTCCCCAAACCGGGATGAGACTTTGTCTCAGCAAGTTCACCCCTCCTAAACACCTATTAGTAAGAAAATACGCCCCAGTGGTCTAGCCACACAATACGTAAAACTTACCTCGCCTTCTTGCATTCCCGTAGGTTAGTACAATTCATAGCACTCAAGTACAAGTTATAATAAGCACGTGGGCCATCGAATGCAATCAATTTCATTTAATTTTGTCATCGTGAGCAAGCATTTCAAATCATCATTCATTAGGGCCACACAAGGGCATAGCCTACTCGCAGTTCGGCTATCTGCGACACATAGTCAGGCATCGCCTCCCCACCTTGGAGCGCGGCTTCGTCGCACATCGACGGCGTTCCCGAAGGAGCATGGGCCCGAGAATCAATCTGCGACCCGCATCCACCTCGTGGGCATCCCATATGGGGGCAATTCCAACTTAATAGATCAATTCAATTCCCATAATTATCGGCAACGATTTATAATCAACTTAAGGCACGTCACACGTAATTCACATATTCCAATCACAACATTAACCTTTAAAACAATCCAATTTCGATATCAAATCCGACATTTGAAATTTTCTAACTAAAATTCATATTTTCCTCAATCAACACTCAATTTGCATTAACCAATCATCAATTTCAAATTCTAACTATACAGCGACGATCGGCACGAAATTCTGAGCAATTAGGGTCAAAAATAATTTTTCGAGTTTTTTTTTTTTATAAATAATATTTTAATGAATTTCGGAATATGATTTAATATTAAATAATCCAACAATTTCGAAACATTTATTTAAATCATAAATAAATTCCTTTAAGTCACATCAAGGTTTATTTTAAAAATAAACCTATTTAACCCTTAAACTAAACATATTTAACTTTAATTAAACAACATAATCTAATCCACCTTTAAATAAACTAATCTACCAACCTAATTTCAATCAACCTAAACTAAACACACTTAAGGCATAATTAACCCACTAATCGGGGTTTAGTGAGCTAAACTCACCGGAATCGCTTCCGACGGGTCTCCGGCGAAGAGCTCGACGACGCCGACGACATACCTACACGGATCAACACCAAATGAGGACTAATAGGAGGCCAAAACGAGCAAGGAAGGAGCTGGTTCTTGCTGGAAAAACCAGCAACTAACCGAGCTCGACGGGCGGCGGAACGGCGGTGAACGGCGGAGGAAATGGCGGAGAAGGGCCGGCGTGAAGGTTAGGGCTCCGAACGGTGGCTCACGGCGGCGGATGGCGGCGAGGGAGCTTCGGCGGCGACGAACAGCAGGGCCGGGCGACGACGGTGCGGGGCTCGTGGCGGAGGCGGAGACGAAGGCGAGCGGTTCGGCGCGGGAGGCTGCGCGGGCGACGGCGACGGCGAACTCCGGCGGCGAGCGACGAACGGCGACGATCGAGCGGGCGAAGGGCGGACGGAGGCCTCGGCTGGTCGCTGGTTTCTTCCTCCCTCCTCTCTCTCTCCTCCAAGTTCAAAAGGTAGAAGATGATGTTGATAGGTGCCTTTCCAAGAGGCAATCTCCACCCTCCACTTGTCCAAATCTCCTTCTCTTGGCCCAACTACCATGACATCACCCCATGTCATCTTCCACTAACTCCTTTCCTCTACAACTTATTTCAATGGGTCAAATTTCATTTTCCGCCGGGGTCCAAGTCCTTGCACATCCATTTAATCCAATTTCCATCAATTCTCCTCCAATTGAGTCCAAATTAAAGTCCATAAATTAACCTCATGTTCCTAATAAGATTTGTGACGCACCATGACTTCCAATTTCAGAATTCGATCTCAATTTCACAGTTAATTTCACTTTGGCACAATACTAGTGCATTCTAATCTACCGAGCGGCGTTTACAAATTTTCATGCATTAGACTTGCGGTTGATCATTTCAAGCCATAACTTTCGGTTGTCGGGGAAAATCTCAAGGTTTCAAATACGAGCACAGGGTACCCAATCGTTAGAAAAGTCGGTTTAGTGTCGATCGGCCAGAGTTGTGCGACCCGGTGGAAATCACCCACACCTGATCACATGTCTCTGTCGAGCCGACCTATCTCCGATTCCTAACCGATTTTTATTTGTGCCGCAATGACCCTTGCGGATTATCTCGGTCGAAAGGTCGCTTCCTGATCAGATTCTCGGGTCTAATGCATTAGAATTTCTTAACGGCTTTACCTGATAGACTAGATTTCACATGAGTGGCCTACTCAAGGAAAGGAACTACATGCGTGCCAACGAAATGCCCGTCTAAATTCATTGAAATTAAAATTGGAAAATCGGGTTGTCACAAATATGACATGGTGCATGTATGGCATGGTAAGCATGACATGGCATGCAATAAGTGACATGGCATAACGACATGGCAACTTCAATGGCACGGCATGTGAATGACATGGCAAATATATAATCTATGCTAAGTGATATGCATGCACAAAATTCGTAATTAAAGTTTCATTTGTTTCACAAAAAATATGACATTTTTGAAAAAAAAAATTCCAAGAAGCCATTTTTCAAGAAAATGATAATATTTTTTGGTATTCAGTTAAAACTTGAAAAAGGGCTAGAAAAGATTTCCTATTTGTTCGTACAAGATTCATCATGACTTGACAAATATCCAAAAGTTATTGGGAGGGGTTTTGGTTCTAAAACATTTTGTAGCATCCGAATGTGTTTTTAAAACTTAAAGTAACCCATTTATTATCCACACTATTAGACATGGGTTCCGACTCATTTTTCCACTTCCAATGATGACTTTTTGGCCACATCGGTATTTTTAAGCATTTTTATTATAGAAAGTCAATTCCAATGATATAAATATATATTTATATATTTCTATGAACTTTATCATTTTAAACTCATTTATAATAAATTTATTGAATACAAGTAACCCATTTAATGACTCAGCCTATCAAATATGGGTTATATAAGTTAAGGTCTTCGACCCATCTTGACAAGTCTAGCGGTGAGTTGAAATTTCTTTTTTCACAAAAGTAAGAACTTCTCATGTCTTATTTGACTCATAATCGACTTAGAAAAGTTAGTGGCAACTCTCTCGTCATAATAATTAAACCAAAAGAATACAAGAAATCAAATTGTGATCGATAGAGTCCGTACAATGCATAAGTGCTTCCTTCCTTATTTGCGCTCGTGAATACAAGATCTTCTAAATTTTTTAATATATATTATTTATATATTTTTTTAAATTTCAATTAGTATTTTATTTTTTTGTGTGTTTTCTTTGGATTTTCCTTATTTCTGAATTTTTTAATATAATAATATTTGTTAAATATATTTCAAATTTTTCTCTTAAACACATTAGATGAAAGCTATACTTAACAGCAAATGGAGGTGGCAAAATGGTTCTAGAACCCATATTCTAACCCATATTTGGATGCCTCATGCCGAACCCCTCCCAATAACTTTTGGATATTCGTCAAGTCGTCCCGAACCTTGTATGATTTTGTAAAATGGTATTTCGAACCTATATCACTTGAATTATTGGGTACCCATCGAATACCACAAATTACAAAGGTTATTATTTTCCCTAGACATAGTTTTCTAATAAAAAGAACTATCTAAGACAAAGTAAGCAGTGAACTATATTGAGTATACATCCACGATCATGGAAACCTAAATAATATGGATCCCTGAATTTGAAATCTCATATAAAATGTTTTCCCTTAGTTGAGATTTCTTTTCCCTCTTAACTTGACTTATCATGATTGTATTTCTCAGGTTGAAGAACATGACTACAAAGAAAACTCTCTTTTGGCTGTGGCTGTCACACCTCGATCCTCAAGCACATGCCCATCCCTCGATGGTCGATTAAATTGCAATGTCCCAAGATGCGTCGCCAACCCTTTCGTTTTATTGCACATGCAAAAGCGAATGAATAAATCCCCATATAACACAAAGATGTGATAGAAAAGCAGGGCCACAATTTTGAAAACCACAACACACATTTATACACAGCAGACTAAGTCATTTACAATACTAGTCTATATTCACAAAATCTGCAAAAGGTCAATCCTCAAAACAAAGCTGTCCTAAGACTAGCTAGTCGAACTCATTCGCCGATTCTTCAGTCTCCGCAGGGTCCGGACAAGATGTTGGGTTCTCCACCACGCCATCGGGAGGGTCAGTTGGATCCTCGTCCAGAGCAGCATCAATTACCACAGTAGGGATATCAAGATTCCTAAAGGGACCCACCTTGAATCCGTAGCGGAACCACGCTCTGAATCGATGAGGTATCCTATGAGGTGGATTCTCTTCGACCCAGACAATGGTCACTACTAGTTCATAGACCCAAAAACTTCAGGGATCGGGGTAACTAGAAACCCGTTCAGTAACTCTCATGGGACGGCCAAAACGTTCTGGAGGATTCTCCATCTAAAGACCTGAAAATATTAGCCCACGACGGGGTGAGACAATGTCTAAGCAAGTCCACCCCCTAAACTCTAACTAGGAAGGAAATACGCCTAAAGGCCATCTAGTCACGTACAAGATAGAGGACTTACATTTGCCTCAATTCCTTCTTGCAAGTCAGTACAATTCATATACTCAACACATCACTTCAATTCAAATCAAATCAAATCAAATCAGTCAATCCACTCGATTCCATACCATCAATATCATCCATAAAAATTCGATCGATACCAACACTGCTCACCCAAGCTGAGAAAATATGGTATAGCTCACAAAAGCTGATAGTAGATATATAATAATAATACTCACCGAAGCTGACGAATAATATAGCTTACCGAAGCTGATAGATATCTATAATTCTCACCGAAGCTGACAAATAATATAGCTCATTGAAGCTGACGATTCACCATTCTTATCATACCCGATGAAAATAATCGTGTATGGGTACACGGTCGACCTTAGCCAAAATATAATATTTTCCCTTTTCAAAGATCCCACCATTTAATATAGTCCACAAAGATAATTTTGGCGGTATAAACCGACGCCCGGTATTTCCCGATTAAATACTGAAATTACTCAATTTTGGGATAGATTACCAAAATCACAATTATCACTCAAATAACACAATTTAGCATTCAATTAAATAAACCAAGCACACCATTGCAATTAGCACAAAATTCCAATCATCGGTTATCCCAGTCTAATTTTCAAAAAATAATAAATAATTAAATAAATGCCAAAAATAATTGAATAAATACAATTAAATACCAAAATGCAAACTTAGGCCGGAAAATCCTAATTAAATGCCGAAACGGGTCTGGAAAAATTCCGAACCTATCTAGGCAAATACTACAATCTATCTAGTCACACAAGCCGATCTAACTACCTAACATGCAATAACAAGTAATTAAATTGCTCATCCATTAAAACTAACCACCTACACCGTGTTTAGCCTAAACTAATCAACTCTTAAGTATCATTAACTCCATAAGTAGAGTTTAGTGAGTAAAATCACCGGTTTTGAAATCCGATGAGTTCACAGCGATGGCAACGCAGAGACGGGCAACAAACTCCGAAGCAACAACACCAAGCGAGGCTGAGATGGACTCAAAAACTTGCCTAACAATCACGGCTGAGCTGAGGCTTCTCGGTTCTGGTCTTGGGCCAAGAGACTGAGGTGGGCAGCAGCTTGGGGCTGGAACGGCAAAGCGGGTTGGCAGACGACTGCAGCGGTGAGAAGGGCGACAGTGGCTGCTCCGGCGAGCTGGACGGTGGCCAAAGGGCTCCGACGTGATCTAAGGAAGGCTCAAGGACACGTGATGGCGGGCGACTGGAGCAAACGGCAAGCGGGACGGTCGCGGCTCGTGCGGGGCGCGACGGTGAGCAACGGCGGTCCGGTGGGGTTGGTGAGCAGTCGACGGCAGGGAGGATGGCTGGCTCGGCTCTCTGCAATTTTTTTGAGCTCCAAAGGGATTGAAAATGGAGAAAGTAAAGCCTAGGAGACAGAATAAGCCAACTGCACAATGGAGGGACCCTCCTTGGCCTCTAAAATCTTCCTCTCTATCTCTTTGACCATTGCTTGGCCCCGACTTGACTCAGCCCTATTCTCAACCAATTTTGTGCACACAAATCTCCCTACCCTAGAACAAGTCCCAAGTGGTCCAAAAGGCGGTGCACCATGGGGCTACGAATTTGCACTCGATTTCCCCCAAATTGAACCAATTTCTCTCCAATTGGACCTAAACTGGTCCCTATAATTTCCACCAAGGGGTCCTCGATCAAATTGACATTTTTACTCACCAATAGAATCAATTTTCATCCCAAAAATGCGATAAAAGACGGTCCTTTGAATTTTCCAAACAAAAATGGTCCTATTTTAAATTTTTGCAAAAAATCTCAGTTTGTAGAAAAATCTTCGAAGGATGAGTCGACGGTCCTAAAATGAATCGTAACATGACAGAACTTTCAATTTCTGAAATCAGATTCAAATTCGCGGTTAATTTCAATCTGGCGCGATTTTAGCGTTATCCAACCTACCATGTAACTTTTAGGAATTTGTTGTGCAATTGACCCATGATAGATGTATTTCGAGTCACAATGTACATCTTCGACATGTTGGTGACTCTCAGTTATTGTGAAAATTTCAAGGTTTCAATTATAGGCACAGGGTACCCAAAACGACAGAAAAATCGGTCTAGTGCCGATCGACGAGAATTTTGTAATCATATGGAATCACCCCATTTTGATCACATATCTCAGTCGAATCGACCCATTTCTGATCTCTGATCGATTTTGACAATGCCGTAATGGCCCTTGCAAATTAGTACGATCGAGCAGTCGATTCTTAATCGAATTCTTAAGTCTATTACGTTAAAATCCCTTAACAGCTTCACTTGATAAGCTAATTATTTCGTGAGTGGCCAACTTAGAGAAAAAAACTATAGGCACGTCGATGAAAAGCCTAACTTATCCAATCGATGACAGAACTTGAAAATCATAATGTCACAGTGGTTACCATTTGAGAGTCTTGTGCATCCATAATACTCCTCTTATCAAAGACGTTCTCGATATGGCTGGATGTTTGCATTTGCTGTGTGGCATGGCCTCTGGAATTATTGAGGCCCTGGTGTTGACCGAGGCCAAGTTTCATCAATAACATTTTTAACTGAAGCTTCAGCTGCATCGTGCACGCGTTTGGATGATAGAAAAATCGATCTAAATGGACATATATTGCAGTTTTTCTCATCAAACTGTTTTTGTTCCACATTAAAATTAAGGCTTCACAAAAAGAAACTTTGCAAAAGAGGAAGTAGCCAGGTTCAGCTTCATTCCCCCCAAAGCACTTGGGGAATGTGGATGCTTTTAGGACTCTTCCCTCACACCTTCTATCATCACGCCAGACAAAAAGATCTTTGTACCTTCTTTACCACGAACTGGTCACTAGCGATTTAAAAGTAGAATTAGATTAGGCTTATGGGAGATGATTAGGTCATTAGCGCATACCAGATTATCGCTTGGAAATTCCACGAAAGAGGAAAAAAAGAAGAAAAAGAAATAAGAGAGGCATTTGCCAAGATACAATCTAGAAGTGAACCTTGAAAGGCAAAATCTTTATTTCATAAGAATATTGAACCATGAAAAGACAAAATCTTCTCCACAGACCTCGTAAAGCACTAAAAGAAGGTTAAACAAATGAGAAAAGTGAAAAGCATCATCCTCCTAATTGGTTGCCTCCTCCTCCTCCTCCTCCTCCTCCTCCTCCTCATGTTCCCCCTCCTCTTCTTCCTCTTGCTCCTCTTGTTCCTCCTTCTCTTCCTCCTTCTACTGCTGCTGCTGTTGCCGCGGGTCAAACACGATTGAGGACTCTCTTGGCCTTATGATCTGCCCTGACCCCCTATTCTCAACCACGGTATTATCTCACTCCAACAATTCTCTGAACTCTGGTGACCATTCCTCCTCATCACTGCTTTCATCATCATTACTTTCCATGCCAAGGATCAGCCATATAGCTGCGTAAATGAGGATGGCAGGAAACTCCTCAAGGTGGTGAAAAATATACATCAGTATGAACATCCACAATATGTCCTATGGGCCAAGAATCTCTCCATTATGTCTCCATATCAATTCTTGATAGGGTTTCACTATCGCATCATCATCATCAGTGTTATAATTATGGTTAATGGATCAACGAAAGCCAATAAATTAAAATACGTCTTTTCGGTTCACGTATCTATTGAATTCATGAATTTCCTAGATTCGTGTATCTTTTAGTTCATGTATTAATTGAGTTCACTAATCTCTTGAATTCACGTGTCTCTGGATTCATGAATCTCTTAGATTCACGTATCTCTTGATTCATGAATTTCATAGATACATGCATCTATTTAATTCATGTATCTCTTTAGTACATGAACTACAAAGCTCTATAAACAAATAGGAGCATAGACCTTCATTACGATTTTTTTTCCGACTCGATTCCAAAAAAGCTTTGATATACTTTTTTCCTCTTCTGATTTTTCTAGGTGTGCTGGTTCAATTGAACGGTTCGACTGAGTCCTGTTTACATAGTGCTAATCTAAACAGGTTCGAGGTGTTGTATCTTGGGAGGCATAGTTCATGAATTTACGGAACACCATTGGCAGGAACTAATCGCCTTGAGGAGATTCAGATATCCGTACCTCACCTCTATTACATTGATATTCTAATTACAACAAATAATTTGTTTTCTCTGGATTATATTCCAACAATCTTAAGGCGATTATATCACTCACTATTTGTTGTTCTTGTCAGATTATTGAGATGGCTGAAAACAATCAAGTGCCCTTCAATGTCCAGAATACTTCATGAGACGTTCCTATGGTCGATTCGACCGTTGCTATGGAAGATGTTTAACCCTTTGGGTCTGAATTTCTAGCAGCCAATGCTACGGGCCCCTGGACCAACACTAATTTTGGTGGTGCAGGTACAAGTCATACAACTGGTATACCCAGGACTGTTTTTCAGAATAATACAAGCCAAATGGCTTTTGGCTCCATTTCTAGAGGGATAGTTCAACGAATCTTGCCTACTGTGATGGCAACACCTCAGGTTACGACTAATGAGAAATTGGAGAAATTCACCGGAGTAGGCTTTAAATAGTGGCAGCAAAAAATGTTCTTCTATCTGACCATGATAAATCTGACGAAGTATTTATCGGAGGTGTGCTTGGTAATTAGTCCAGATGAGCACGATGTTATGATGCTCAATGCATTGAAGGCTTGGAAGCATGGGGACTTCTTTTGCCGAAATTATATTCTTAACTGTTTAGTGAATTCTCTATATAATGTTTATTGTAATATTGAATCTACTAAACAGTTATGGGAGTCCTTAGAGAATAAATACAATACTGAGGACGCTAGCACCAAGAAATTTGTGGTTGCCAAATTCTTGGACTACAAGATGGTGGATTCTAAATCTGTCATGAGTCAAGTTCAAGAATTACAATTAATTTTGAGTGACATCTCTATTGAAGGAATGATACTTAATGAATCATTCCAAGTGGCGGCCATGATTGAGAAACTACCTTCGGGCGGGTCAAACTTCAAAATTTATTTGAAGCACAAATGGAAGGAGATGAGCCTTGAAGATCTCATTTCGCGCCTCAGAATCGAGGAGGACAATAAAGGGAGTGCGAACCATTCTTCTGAGCCAAAGGCCAACGTTGTGGAATCTTTGAAATCCAAGCAATATAGAAAAATTAAGATGTCTTTTTAAGGAAAAGGCAAGAGAATGAACATTTCCAAAAATTCCAAGGGACATGTTTTATATGCAACAAGCCTGGCCATCTTGCTAACAATTGCAAGAAGCGCTCGAAAAAGGCAAGAACGATGGTGCAACCCAGCAACTAAATTTGACAAAACATGATAATATTGAGAGACTGTCTACTGTGGTAATATCCTAAGCATCTCTGATGCCAAACACTAATGGTTGTGGCTAAATACAAGTGCCAGAAATCACATCTATGCAAATAAACACATGTTCTCATCTTATGAGAAGGCTGAAGAATATGAAAAACTTTATATGGCTAACTCTGAATCAACAAAGATTGCCAAAAGAGGAAATGTGATCTTGAAGTTTACATCTAGCAAGGAGATTGCCCTGCTAAATGTGCTGCATGTACCAAAGATTCGGAAAAATTTAATTTCTGGCCACATACTTGTCAAGAAGGGTTTCAAAGTTGTATTTGAATCTAACAAGTTTGTACTTTCAAAAGAAGTGATGTATGTGGGGAAATGGTACTTGTGTAATGACCTGTTTAAAGCTAATGTGGCTGTCATTGATGTAAACTCGAATTATGTGTACCCAAAGACTATTAATAAAGAAAAATCTTAAGTTTACACTTTTGTGTCTCATTATCTATGGCATGGTAGATTATGATATGTAAACTATGGTACAATGAAGAAAATAACAAACTTTGGGTTAATTCCAAGATTTGAGTTAGATGCCCGTTACAAGTGTGAGACTTGTGTTGAGGCCAAGTTTGCTAAGTTTGCCAAGTTTGCCAAGAAACCTTTCAAATTTGTTAAAAAAACAAGTGAACCTCTACAATTAATTCATAGTGATCTATGTGATTTAAAGTTTGTAGAAAGTAGAGGTGGAAAGAATTACTTCATCACATTTGTGGATGACTGTACTAGATTTTGCTTTGTTTATTTATTTTTATTTTTTTTGTAAAGGTAAAGAATATTATAGCTATGGACAAAAATACAAAAGACGATGCCAAAGGCTTACACTCTAAGGAACACCGAAGAGTGGAAGGGAGCCGTGACAAAAGCCAAAGGCAAGCAGACCAAAAGGAGAAGAACCACAGTTACAATACAAAAACAACTACAACCACCAGACCTCCACCAAACATTCAAAAACGAAGAACGGAGAGATGATGAAGCTTGTAGTAGAGCGAGAGAAGAAGCGGGGAATCTAAAGCCCGAGACGATCCATAAAGATGGAGGGATCAAGATCCCAGCTTCTTTGGAGACGCCTATTTCTCGGAGTGTCCGAAACACTTGTGAACGTAGTCGTTTTATCTTTAACTATCTTCATAATTTGTTCTTCAAAGTAGGGACAAACAGTGCTTCCCCTCGGAAAATAATATCATTCATTTTCTTCCAAATCAAATAACAAAGGGCACTGAAGGAGAACCACGCAATCCGATGGTAGAAATCCTTACCGGAGAGCAACTTGATCGCCCAAGCAAGGTTGTCCATCCATGGCCTCGATTTCCAAGGTAGATTGCATCTCGTTGCCCAAAAAAAAAGCAAGCGTGGCCGAGATACGACAGTTGAAGAACAAGTGATCGATAGAATCCAAAATAACATTACAGAATGCGCAAGTACCCGAGTCGATTCTGCCAGAATGGATAAGGAATTCCTGGGTGGGTAACCTGTTCTTGGTAATCAACCATAAGTTAAATTGATTTCTAGGGACAATATCAGAGTTCCAAATAAAGGAGTCCCAAGAAATTCTTTCCTTCTTTGTTCTAATGAAATCCCATGCAGAGGCAACAGAAAAGGATCCGGTTGGGTGACGATTCCAGGTGAAACAATCCGGTGCAGTTGTCTGATCCGGGATAGAGAAGCCGCAACACTCAAGTGAACTCTTAAATGAGTAACCAAAGGGGGAGAATAAATCTGCAACAACAGCATGCTTAGGGAGACCCAACATTTCAATGATGGATCTCAGAAATAAAAGATCCAGGGGGCCATCAGCGAGCCATTGATCATACCATAAGGAAACCGATGATCTGTTACCAATCTTCCAAGTGAATAAAAATGAGACTATGAGCATGTTTGTCAAGTATAAAAATGAAGTTGAAAACCAACTTGATAAACAAATCAAAGTGCTTAAGTCTAATAGAGGAGGAGAATACGGTTTAATCAATTTCAAAGAATTTTGTGCTAGTTTTGAAATAATTCTCTAAACAACTGCACCTTTTACTCTACAACAAAATAGGGTTGTTGAACAATTGAACAGGACACTAAAGGAGGTGGCTAACACCATGTTTTTGAGTTCGAGTTTACCTCGAGAACTTGTGGGGGAGGCAGTTTTAATCGCAAATTATATTCATAATAAAATACCCCATAAAAGACAGGTAAAACTCCATACGAGTTATGGAATGGAAAGTTGTTATCCTACAATTTTCTAAAAGTGTGGGGGTGCTTGGACAAGGTGGCAATTTCTCCTCCTAAATAAACTCGGGTGGGACCTAAAACGATGGATTGTATATTCATCGGTTATACTCAAAATAATAGCGTATATAGATTTTTTGTTTACAAATCTGAAAATGCAGAAATCCATGTTAATACAAACCTAGAATCAAGGGATGCTGAATTTTTTAGGATATATATCCTGTAAAAAGAAATCAAGGAGAACTTTCTCGAAAAGGCTTAGAAAATCAGAATCTGAGAATGATGAAGTTGTGACTAAAGAAGCCAAACTTCGAAAGAGTAAAAGGTCTTGAATTGAAAAATCTTTCAAACCTGATTTTCTAACACACATGTTATGAGGTGAGCCCCAAACATTTAAAGAGGCAATGTCATCTCCAGATGCTCCTTTCTGGAAAGAAGCTGTTGACAATGAAATCCATTCTATCCTAAGTAACCATACTTGGGAATTTGTTGACTTTCCGCCTGGAAATAAACCAGTTTGATGTAAATGGATATTCAAGAAAAAACTAAAAGCCGATGGTTCCATTGATAAGTTACAAAGCTCGACTTAGAGCCAAAGGGTTTAGACAAAAAGAGGGTCTTGACTACTTTGATACTTATTCACCTGTCACAAGAATAACATCAGTAAGGATGTTGATTGCTATAGCTTCGTTATACAATTTGCAGATACATCAAATGGATGTGAAAATTGCATTCTTAAATGGTGATTTCGACGATGAGATTTATATGGAATAACCTGAAGGGTTCAAGGTCAAAGGACAAGAACACAAAGTGTGTAGACTTGTCAAATCATTGTATGGACTTAAACAAGCTCCTAAGCAATGGCATGAGAAATTTGACCGGGTAATAATTCAAAATGGGTCTAGAATCAATGAGTGTGACAAATGTGTGTACACTAAATCCACAATAGTTGAATATGTACTTATTTGTTTATATGTCGATGACTTATTAATTCTTGGAAATAACACTAAGGTCATCAGAATCACTAAGAATATTCCCAAGAAGAACTTTGAGATGAAAGATTTAGATGTAGCGGATGTTATACTCGGCATCAAAATTTTAAGGAATTCTGATTTGGCTTAGGTTTAACACAATCTCATTACATTGAAAAGGTATTTGAGAGATTTAAAGGATTTGGTATCAAAGATGCAAACAATCCTTTTCTTCCACACCTAACTTTAAAAAAAGAACATTGGAAATAGTGTCAAACAACTAGAATACTCTCAAGTAATCGGCAGCATCATGTATATCATGAATTGCACTAAACTTGATATTAGGATATCTGAAAAGGACACGAGCACTAGAATGCTCTTATGAGAGTATTAGGATATCTAAAAAGGACAAAAGACTATATTCTACAATATGGCAGATATCCAGCTATTTTGGAAGGTTATTGTGATGTCAACTGGATTTTAGATTTTGACTAATCGAAATTGACTAGCAGATATGTGTTCACACTAGGAGGTGCCGCAATGTCATGGAAATTCTCTAAACAAATTCTAATAACGCGCTCTACGATGGAATCAGAGTTTGTTGCTTTGGATAAAGCTGTTGAAGAAGCATAATGGCTTCGACATTTTTTAGAAGATGTTCTAGTGTGGTCAAAACCTATGCCTGCAATTTGCATTCACTGTGATAATCAAGCGACAATTGCAAGGGCGCATAATGTGATTTATAATGGTAAGTCTAGATATCTTTGTCGTAGACATAATACCGTAAGGTAGTTGTTCTTAAATGGAATCATTTCTTTAGACTTTGTAAAGTCAAAGGAAAATATTGCGGATCCGCTAACAAAAGGTTTGTCAAAAGAGCAGATAAACTGTGCATCAAGGGGAATAAGTTTAACAACCTTAACCAAATAAAGAGATTCTAGGGTGGAAACCTAACTTATGCAATTGGAGATCCCATGGTCTATGTTCAATAGGACAACGCAAATTCTGGAAACTCTAGTGTAAGCACTGTCTCCCATTCCTATGATGCAATAGTGTTTTCCTACAGCGTTATTAAGGGTACGCTATGCGTTTAATGATTCCTATAACTTGGAATGTAACATCCAAGTAAGATATGGTAGGATATCTTTAATAAGAATGCACCTATATGCGTGGAGCTGGCCGACTCTATGAAAATCTTTAAAGGCTAGATTTTCTAAAGCACACATAAATCCCAAGAGGTTCAAGGCTGAAAGAACGAACACAACTGAGAACTAATCTTGAATTAGAAATACTCTCTGTGAGGTTTATTGTCTAGGCTTACACAAACAACTGGCAATTCAAGGCTTACTCCATCGACTAGTTAAGTAAGTCCGATAGGCTTTCACTAAAGAAGGTTCAACGCGAAAGCTACCTACCTTGATCCGGTGTATTTCAACAGGTATGCTCAGATTCCTTCCAATCAAAATTTTTTGTTGATCCATTAATGTGGGGAATTGTTATAATTATGGTTAATGGATCAACGAAAGCCAATAAATTAAAATACGTCTTTTCTATTCACTTATCTTTTGAATTCATAAATTCCCTAAACTTTTCTATTCACGTATGTATTGAATTTATGAATTTCCTAGATTCATGTATCTTTTAGTTTATGTATTTATTGAGTTCACGAATCTCTTGAATTCACGTGTCCCTGGATTCATGAATCTCTTGAATTCACGTATCTCTTGATTCATGAATTTCGTAGATATGCATGTCTATTTAATTCATGTATCTCTTTAGTACATGAACTAAAAAGCTCTATAAATAGATAGGAGCATAGAGCTTCATTACGGTTTTTGTTTTTTCCGACTCGATTCCAAAAAACATTTAATATACTTTTCTCTTATTTTGATTTTTCTGGGTGTGCTGGTTCAATTGAACGGTTCGACTGAGTCATGTTTGCATAGTGTTAATCTAAACAGGTTCGAGGTGTTATATCTTGGGAGGCATAGTTCGTGAATCTACAGAGTACCATTGGCAAGAACTAATCGCCTTAAGAAGATTCGAATATCCGTACCTCACCTCCATTACATTGATATTCTAATTACAACAAACAGTTTGTTTTCTCTAGATTATACTCCAACAATCAGGACCACGAGTGTGTAGTTCCTCTGCCTCGATATCTCCCCTTGCCATTTGCTTAACGCCCAGTACACTCGGAAGGCCTTGAGGCGTTTGCGACTCGCCTGTGACTACTACATGGTCGCTTTCTCGTTGGTGCGACCCCCAGTGATTCTTGATCTTCGTCGCTAGCCATCTGACAAAAGCCAAAGCAATCGTGCGTGGCTTCTTTGGTACAAGGACTATTGCAGCTTCTATGGAAACTGTTCTTCACTTAGAAGTAAATAGGCATTTATTGATTAGTTGAGGAGGCACATCTTCTTTATGGCGAAAAAGATAAAAAAAATACTAATTTAATATGGGGCAAGCCATTTACCGAGCAATACGAAATTTACACTGTTATATTTTTTTTATCTACACAGATGTGAATACCCATTCTCAAAATTTACATAATTTGTTTGTCTTCCTTGACTATTTCTACATTGAAAAGCTTGTGGAAGGCACGCGCCACAAGCTTCGTTTAGGATACCATGAGGAACGATGTGTTTTGTATCGGAATTGTTTATATCTATTTTACATTTTGTAAATTTTATTAATATGTAATAATGTCATTTGTCAATGATTCACAAAATAGATTAAAAAAAATAACAAAAAAGATGCACTCTTTATTTTAAAAAAAAAAATTGAAAATGAGAGGGCACTAAGCAACGACCAGCTTTATTTAGGACACTCCAAGGAACGGTAACGGTTAGGTCGACTCTGTCACCACGAAACTAAATGACATGTAAAATATGCAATCTATCCTAGTTGATATGCATGTGTCAATCTAGCATTCCGTAACCCATGCCAATCTAGCAATGTTTCTCATACTCAACTCACAAGAATCTCTTAGAGAGAGAAACTCTAGACAGAAGTTCTGAACTTGTATATCACTTCTAAATGAGATGATACAAAGAGGGGGAGGAGACCCCTATATATCTAAGTACAAGACAAATCGTATCCGTAGATCTCTCCTCGATCTAACGGTGGAGATCGTATCTCCCCAACTACCATCTACCCGCATATATTACATAAGTGTACAATTACCGTATCGCCCGCCCCTTGGAGTATTCTAGAAGACTCGAGAAAACCCTAGGACTTTGGGATACAAGCCGAGGGTCGCTTGTTCTATGGATGGGTCACGGCCGTCGTTTAGAACCCTCTTGAATCGGGCTTTCCTTTGAGCCGTGACACATGCACAAAAATCGTAATTAAAATTTGATGAAATGAAAACTGTACTAAATGAATATTATAACAGGACTAAAGCAATACATATTTTCCAAGCTGGACCCTGAGAAAATAATCTGAGCACCACAAGATCGAGCAAAAAATACCACCACTTCTGCACACACCACAAAATTTTGATCATAAATACAAGAAAGAAGCTACTCCTTGGCATGCAGCTTGGGAAAAAGATTGCGTTATCTGTTTTCAACAATAACTCATTTATTACTGTGACAAATTGTCTATTAGTCGCAATCTTGATTATCGAATTTTCTTGTAAGAAAATACCTTGTTAATATTCAGAGGAAGACGGTACTGAATCTAATATTGACTGTGACTACCCAGATAGCCAACACCAATCAAGAGAGTGTTGCCTTGGGAAGCAGCTGGAGAAGTGGCAAGAGCGAGGGAAAAATTGAGCTTTGGTAGAAAATGCATTTTCCCCTAGCTCCAAGTCCATGCTTGATCTCCACAATTCAAACGCGTTTTTCTTTTTTTTTTTTTTTCTTTTTTTGGATTGAGTTATCTATAAGCTATCTGCTCAGGTCAAGCTCAGAAGAGGCTCAGGGAAGAAAAGGGATCCCTTCCTTCCTTCCTTCCTTCCTTCCTTCTTCCTTCCTTCCTTCCCCGCAGTCCTGAATTTTCTTTTTCTCGTTTCTATCTATTTTGGGAGAAAAAGAGAAATAATATATACACCAATTATCATAAAATTTGTCTTGTAAGTGCCATTGATAGTACTCCCACTTGATAGTACCCCAAAATCTCTAATTATGAATGCATTTAATTTGCGAAAAATAACTGATTGAAAAACTATTTTTCAAAAAAAAAATCACTAGTATTGCTTAAAAAAAAAAAAGGAATGACAAAGAATATTTTCATTATTCATGAAATTATTTGAACACAAATATTTTCAATCATATAATATTTTTTATTGATTATAATTTTAAGTGATACAATCAGTTACTTTTAACTCATTTATTTTTGCAAAACAAAATTCTAACAAACAGTGCCATGATGGATACGTCCTTAAACTATGATCAAACGGATCAAATAACACAATACACACATCTCCGGGATATTCCACCCATCCCCAAAACACAAAAAAGCACATGGAATAGAGCTATGCTGAAAGCAAAGATCATATCAATACTAAACATAAGAACTAGCATTTACAGTCACATTAATATCTTAAGGAACTAAAGTTCTTCGAAACGAGATGCTACCCGGAGTAACACATTATTTTTATCCCCATATAGCAAATCAAAATTAACCACATATCTAGAAAGTAAAGTAGGACGTTTCCTAATCAAAGCTTCATATCAAGGCACTTTTTGTTTAGGATGAGACCCTATCAAATTGGAGTCCAAAATCTAAAACATCCTCAAAATTGACAATTTCCTAAAGGAGCAAAATTAATATTTTCCCTACTTCGATCAAAGAAAAATTTCATCGCAATTGCTAATTCACGCAGTGAGATATGTCGAATTTTCTAATAATAATGAGCTCATAACAATATGTCAACATAGGCATACCAATAATTCATATCATGAAGCACCATCCTACGCATCGCGGTTGAAATATTTTTGGAACCCAATCCAATATAAAGACTTCATCAATTTATATGCAAATTATTCAGCAAAAGTTCATCAAAAGCCCGTGCGAATTCACGTACGGCTTATAACCTTTTTTTTATTATTATTATGATAACATGCATACTCGGTACACGCCGTGGTCTTACCCTATCCCGTCATCATAATGCATGCTTGAAAACTCTACTCACACGTCAAAAGAAAGGTTGGAAGCCAGCTCAATCCAAAAAAGATTTTAAAAAAAAAAAAAAAAAAAAAAAAAAAAAAGAAAGAAAGAACATGTACCTGCTGGATGATCCTGCGCTTGTTGTGCCCGGCGGCAAGGTCGTCGAAGTTGACTATGCGCTTGACGTTGTTATGCATGTCACGGACGAGCTGGAACCGGACGTCGGCGTTGAGGAGGGCCCGGTTGATCTCATTGAGGCACTCGTTCAGGACCTTCTGGTCTACGATCGTCGCGTTGCTCATCTGTCGTATCGCGCGGGTTATGGTCCCGCCTAACTGTGCCACCACCATCTTCTTCCGCTCGCGCAGCTGGAGGAAAAACGAGGACGAAGGAGAATGAACACGAATCGCGATGAAAGAATACTCAGACTCTTAGGCCGGAGATTCGAGAGGTTCTGATCTCTCGAGATATGTTCCCTTTCTAGGGCTAGAGGAGGAAGGAGAGAGTAAGATAACTGTGAGATTTCTGTCAATTGCTGAAAACTTAAGGTTTTATACGAAGGTGCGATTCAATATTTAAATTATTTCAATGATAATTGTTATCTTCATTATAAAAGATAAGAGAGGGCAGAAGAACAGCCCAAGTGCCAAAACTTGGCACAAAAGGACACTTAAATGTCAAAACTTCAAAAATGTACACTTAAGTGCCAGTTTTGAAGTAAATTTGATCACTTAGGTGCCACTCCGGCCAAAATTCTACCAAATGGCTGATGTGACAATTTTCCGGCGAGTTGAGACGTAGTGACAAATTGCAAAAATGACGTCGTTTTATAAGCGATGTGTAAATAATTAATATAAAAATTAATTAAATTAAACTTAAACTTAATTTTATTTAAAATATTCAAAAACTAAAAACTAATTTAAAAAAAAAAAAAAAAAAAAGGTTGTCGAAGGGCGGCTTAGGGCCGAGCCGCCATCGCCGCCTCCCCACCGTTGCCGGGAAGGGCCAGCGATAAAGGGGGAAGGGTCGGCCGGGGTCATGCGGCGAGGGCCACAACCCTCACCCCGGATCCGGGCGGGTTCACGAGACCTCACCGCCTCCCCCGCCGTCGCCGGAAGGGCCGGCGACGGGGGGGAGGGTCGGTCGGGGGAGCATCGGCCGAGGGCCGGCAACCCCGACCAACCCTTCCCCCTCGTCTCCGGCCCTTCTCGGCGACGGCGAGGGCTCGCTCTCAACCGCCCCTTCAACCACCCCGCTTTTTTAAATTTTAAAATTTTTTAAATTTTTAGAATATTTTAAATAAAATTAAGTTTAAATTTAATTTAATTAATTTTTATATTAATTTTTTACGCATCAGACACAAAAACGACGTCATTTTTGCAATTTGTCGCCACGTTAGCGTGCAAAACGACGCCGTTTTGCACCCAACTCGCCGAAAAATTACCACATCGCCATTTGGCCGGATTTTAGCAAATGACACCTAAGTGATCCATTTTACTTGAAACTAGCACTTAAGTGTACCTTTTCGAAGTTTTTGCACTTAAATGTCCCTCCGTGCCAAGTTTTGATACTCTAGATGTCCCAAACTCAATAAGAGAGAATTACCAAAAAAATCATAAACCTATTGCAATTGTGCTAATTTAGTCATAAACTTTTTTTAGCCAATTTAGTCCTAAACCTTTTATAATTGTGTTAATTCAGTCCATCCGGCCAAAATTGGCGAGTCGCGCGACGTGAACACTAGCCGGGGACAGCTGGCCAGCGAATGCTAATGTGGCATTTTTTAATATTTTTTTCGAATTTTTAATTTTTTAATATTTTTTTTTTTTTTTTTTTTCCCATCTTCTCCTTCCTCTAGCCAGCGAGGCTGCCGTTGCCAGATCTAGCGAGGCTCGGCCTCGCCCAACCATGGCGAGTTTGAGCCTAGCTAGCCACCAGCAAGGTGGCGAAGGCGAGCCTCACCCAGCGACAGTGAGGCCGCCATCACCAGATCTAGCGAGGCTCGGCCTCACCCAGCCATGATGAGGTCGAGCCTCATCGTCCTTGGGCGAGGCTCGCCTTCGCCACCTCACTGGTAGCTGGCGAGGCTCGATCTTGCCAGATCTGGTGATAGCAACCTCGCCTAGTGACGGCGAGGCTAGTGGCCAACAGGGGCTGGCAAGGGGAGCAAGCCTTGCTGGCCAGAGGAAGGAGAAGATGGGAAAAAAAAAAGGAAAAAAAAAAACATATTAAAAAATGCCACATTAGCGTTCACCAACAGCTGTCCCCAACCGGCATCCACGTTAGTGCCAACCGATCAATTTTGACCGGATGAACTAAATTGGCCAAAAAAAAAAGTTTATGACTAAATTAGTACAATTGCAATAGGTTTAAGACTTTTTTGGTAATTCTCCCTAAAAGATAATCATTATCCATAAGAAAATACGAAAGTAGGATCGAGAGGGAGCCTTGGTGTGTTTTCTATAGAGATAATTTGTTCTTGTGAAGTTATTTTAATTAATCATAAAAAGACGACGCGAGGCGCCTCGTTTGGGATTCTCAACCAATCGGCGGGAATTTGGGCGAATTTTCCCCCCGGGAGTGGGGGTTGAGTTAATGGGCTCAAATGGGCTGCGTTTGGGGCTCAAGTCCAAATGTTTGTAACTTGAGCCTGTCGTATTCGCGGACCAAAGCAAACTTGCGTGAGCACGAAGCAAAAACCTAGGGAAAAGTTCGAGGCCTGGAGTGCCCTCAATTTCTTAAATAAAAATATGAAATGCCCTCGTTTTTTTTTTTAAATAAAGACATTAAATTAATCTTGATTTTAATAAAAATCTAAAGTGACTATGTCGGTTTAAAAGAATCCAACATCACCGTTTAGTCAAGAGCATTTTCGTCATTTACTTTTTTCTTTTTTTTTTTCTTTCTTTTTCCTTTTTATATTTTTTTCATAAAAAGACAAAATTAAAAAAAACTAAAAGGAAAAAAAAATGCAAGTAGGATGGTTAGCAACCAGGCTTCCCTTGCCTTTAGTCAGTGCCCCATCACGGGGTGCTACCCTAGGTGAGGGCCAAAGACACTCCCCCAATTTGGGGAGATGGTCGCAACTTGCACTAAGGTGCCGCCACTTAGGGGTGTGCAAAATACCCAAGAACCGCCCGGACCGCCCTGAATCAGACCAGAACCGCCCGAAACCAGTGGTTCTTGAGGGAACCGGTCTGGTTCCCGATTCCAATTTATGGGAACCGGTGGGTACCGGTCCGGGGCCCCGGTTCCATGGGCAGATCCACCCGCCCGCCCACCCGGACCAGACCGGAACCTTTTTAATATAAAAAAAAAATTACTAAAAGAAACCCTATATCTCATCTCACTCCCTTCGTCTTTGGCTCCTAATCCTATCGCCATTTCGCTGTGTTTACTTCTCCCACCGTCCGTATCTCCACATACTTAAATTTGGTTTTCTTTCTTTGGCTTGCTTTAATGTCACGTAGTCATTCTATGTTGAAAACCAAAATTGTTTCGCGTCAAGATCGGTTTCATAGATTCACCTGGGAATCGGACCGGACCGATGGTGCGGTTCCGGGTGAATCCATGCAATAAATGGGTGGATCCAGTTTCAATTTTTCGGAACCGGTCCTTAGCGGGCGGTTCCGGTTCTAGGTCGGGAACCGCCCGCCCGGACCATGCACACCCTTATCGCCACTAGCCATGGCCGACACCCTACTGGTAATGGGTCAGTTCTTTCTTTGATACTGACATAGCCATTATTTGAAATAATGTTTACTTTCAGTTCTTATTTAAGAAAATAAAGCCATCTTAAATCATATTTGAAATAATGTTCACTTCATATCTTTATTTGAGAAATTAAGAGTATTTCAAGTCATTATTTATAATTCTCCCCAGAATCAACAATGGATTCAAATTGTTATATCCATCGGATTTGGTTCAAATGAAGTCTTCCTTTGCGTGAGAAATTTACCATTAGCCGATTGAAACTCAATGTTGGCTCAAACCCTCAAATTGCAAATCGAAAACTGAGGACTAGCACTTTCCAACTTATGAACTTCGAGCAATGGAACGGAATATAGAGATGATGTAAAGAATTCTTGCGCATATAAACCCTCTGGAGTGGCTCATAGGCAAACCATCAATTAATGTATCGTATGCATTGGATTAGGTCCCTCCCATACATTGAGCCTAAGGTGAAGAATACACCTGTCTAAATCAAAGTCAAAACAATATATCAAGACTCATAATAATGACATCTACGAAATCGATTCTACGAATGGGTAATTGATGGCTTTGCATTAAACTCGAGAATTCGGAAAATATTTTCCAAAAAATTAATTGATTGTATCACTTCAAAAAATTAATCATTCAAAAATGTTTTCTTTGTCAACATTAATTTATACCTAATTATTGTTGTAGATAATAAAAAAGTTTTCATTCATTCAATTTTTTTTAGCGATATAACCTAATGAAAAGTATATGTACAATTTATATTCATCAATAAACTAATGACGTGACAATGTTGGCACACTTGTAATGACATAACATAGAGACGTGGCAAAAAATGGCAGGACAAGCATGACTGGCAAAAAATGGCAGGACAAGCATGACTGGCATATAATGGGTGACATGACATAACGACATGGCAACCCTATACGGCATGGCAACTTAAATGGCATGGCACGTGAATGACATGGCAAATATGCAATCTATGCTATGTGAATTAATGTTTTATTTATTTCACGGAAAATATGGTGTTTTAGAAAATGTTTTGAGAAACCAATTTTCAAGAAAAAGATAAAATTTTCCGATATTCAATTAAAACTTGAAAATAAGTTTGAAAATATTTCCCATCGTTAGTGTTAAAGATTCGATTTGATTTTCCTATCCTTTTGATAATCTTTTTTAAAATAGAAGTTTTAATGTGTCCTTTTAATAATCTTTTTAAAATAGAAGTTTTAATTTATTTTTATTTTTTTACTTTTCTTTCTACTTTTTCCCTTTTATTTTTTCTTTTCAATCTTCTTCTTCATTTGACCGTCGATCACAGCGACAATCGTGTCCGGCCAAAGGCAAGCTTGAGTTCGCTCGAGGCCAACAAGCTTGAGGCTCGTTAGATTCTAGTTAGTCACTTGCCGAGAGGTTAGCGCTCGTCAATCGAGCAAGCCTCGCCAATCTAGTGAGTGGCCACCTCAATCTTGCCGATGTCCGGCGAGCGGCAAGCTCAAGGCTCGCCCATGGCCGACAACCAACCTTGACAAGAGGACTTAAAAAAGGAGAGAGCGGTATCCGATGGGTACCTAATAACTCAAGTGAGATTAGTTCAAAATACCATTTACAAAATCATATAGGGTTCGAGACGATTTGGCGAATGTCCAAGAGTTATTGGGAGCGGTTTGGCATAAGGCCTAGATTCAAATATGGGTCCTAGAACCATTTTGCAACATCCAAATGTGTTTTTAAAACTTAAGCCTACCCATTTATTATCCACACTATTAGATATGGATTCAAGACCCATTTTGCCATCTCCCACCACAACTTATTGGCCACATCAGTATTTTTAAGAACTTTTACGACAGAAGAGTTATATCAAATATATATATATATATATATATATATATATATATATATATATATATATATATATATATATATCAGGAACTTAATTAGAGAACAAATCGAGATCATATTAAACAAATTAAAAAGTTCATGAACTGCTTTTATATCATTATAAATGTTTCTGGGGCTCTTCTACGGTCTCTCGTGTCCCCATCGTATCTAATCGGGGTTCAAGTCAATTTTTAACACATAACTCCTATAGAAAGGATCGCAATATATTGACATCTTGAAATTTCCGGTTAATAGTAATTTGCATGGTATGACATTTTTCATAATGAATAACGTACAAAATAAATTTGAGTACTGTAAAAACAAGGTATGACAAGGGGTAAGCAGCATAATCTCAAAGCTCAGGCAAGTAACATTTCAGAAGGTTATGTCTCAAGAAGTTCCATTGCTCCTTGAAAGCTGCATATTCCAGCTTCTTGAAGAACATAATGTCGTTCTGACGATTCGCACATCACTTCGTCTCAATTCATGTTAAGTTGCAGAAGATGTACATGTTTTGCACTCTGCATCAGCTGCAGCATTGCAGGTTCAAACCGCATTTGTTCATCTTGTCATAAACGAACCACAATATAGCTGATAATGCATATGAGAGCTTTCTACTGAAATAATATGAGGAAGCTGGACAGTAACACAGTCCATCAAGCATAAAAGTTATGGAAAAGGAGCATCATGACACACTTCGTAGCAGATAAAATCAACAGAATCTGCACGTGTACGAGCTAAGGTGAAAAGAGTCGAACAAAACCTTAAAGCTTCCGACAGGGCATCTAATACATGTCAATATTCCTGGAGAGGCAGGCTTAAAATTGAAGAATGCCACCATCTTCTGCAACGATACCCATCTGATAACCTTTGCATTCCGTTGCTTCAAGAAGAGAGAGGTGGTCGATGGAGACACCACCTTTCGCAATTTAGTAGTGACATACTCTGTTCTCTGCTCTTTTGCCCTGGAAAAGGCACAGGAGGCATCAATACAGTCCCCAGATCGTCGACTTTCATTTAGAGGAAATCGAGTATTATTGAACGAACATGTCCTCATGGAATCACTGCAGCAAGATCTGTTTGCTACCACACGAGGAATTTCAAAATGAAAATTTAACACGAGATAACAAGGGGCAGACAAAACATCTTTATAATACCAAACTGGAGATTCAGTTAACCATCAATCATATGCCCTCAAAGATTCGGTAACAAATTTCTACTGCTAGAATGTCAGAACTAACAACAAATCAACACTAAAGTATAACATCTAATCTACGTAAAATTCTTAACTGATAGAACAGTTCAAGAAGAAAAATGGGACTATTGAGAACTGATGTGGCGAAACAAAAGATCATCATGCTGATGACAATGAGTACAAGCCAGGATTTTAACATCAAGGTCTGCTAGAAATATCTCATCCGGACCATGTATCTGACCATTATAAAGGAAAGATGTAGAAAACTAGATCTCGATAGAACTTGGAGAAATGGATCATACAATTCTCTTGCTACAAAGTTAAAGATTTTTGCTACTATAAAGTGAATTACTGTCCACCCAGCGGAATGATGGAATCCGAAAAGACCAAGTTTCTGAGCTCCAGCAAGTGTTCATCATCTGATATATGAAGCGAAAGACGAAGATTAGAAATCAATACTTCTTGCTCCCAACTTAGAGGTCCCGATGCATACAATGCCTCTAATGTGCAACGATATGCATGTAACTCTAATCTGTGGATTTCGGCCTTCAATACCTGTTCTTTATTCTGCCATCTAGTCAATTCCATCTCATTGGCATAACTATTAACATCGTCAAAAGGATCTGCAGAAAAGTTACTGGATGATTCACTAGCAACAGTACAACTTCCAACCGAGCATGTCACATGGTCAGCATCATCAGACCTTGATTGTAATGGATAAGGACAACCAACATCCCCACTTGGTTTCATTCTACACTCATCTACTTTGGATAATACAGCTGCTTCTTTCTTCAAATGGGCACATACAGTGTTTTCACCACAAGTTTCTTGCTGAAACGCTGCAGAATCAACCCTTTCTACTGGTGTAGATCGAGTTGCACTGACTGGGTAACATCTTCCTTCTTTGTCAATTGCTCGACATTTCTTTGAAGCTCCAGCAGGTGATTCAACCCTAGAACAGTCATATGGCAATTCTGTTTTCAAAGTATCATGAGACTCCTCAAATACTCGTCTCTTTTTTTATGGGAATGCAGCCATCTCTAATAGATGCTTTCATCTGCACATTTGCAATTTGAATAGTGTAGCTGGGACTTCAATCTCGCATCAAGTTTTGACATAGGTCACCTCTCCGGTCATCAGCAATGGCAGGAATCTACAGATCAAGAAAAATGTAACTAAAAAACCAATATCCTAAAGCATAGTATTATGCCTCATCAAAACGAATCTATTCAAACAACTGCCTCAAGTGACGAGAGATGCTAGAAGAACAATGAGCATAAAGAAGTATACGACTCTCACAGCTGATAGACCTGCCAAGTGCCTACTTCAAAAGTTGCCAGCATGGTGGATTTGAACTCTGCCCTATCCGTTTGCATATTAGACTCAAGCAACAGCTCATGATTTAAGATCAACTCAATCTATAGTATTCAATAGTCAGCTTGATATGCTGACTATGGTCAACCAGCAAATCAAGAAGTAAGAAGATAACAATGACCAAAGAAGACTAAGCCCCAGTACAGATTTACAATTAACCAAAGTTCACCATACATAAAGGGAAGATAAACCCCACAGCACTTACAAGATGAAAGTGCAAGCAAAGTTTCGTGGCCTCACCTGTCTGATCACAATCCACCTGCCATCCTTCCACAACTGCCTCGCCCTTATGTGAGCATTGCCAACACCAAAATCCCTAGGTGATCCGAGTAGTCTCACCAGAAAGTTACTTCGCCCAAGGATCTTTAACACTATCGCCATTTTCCAGGAGAAATTCTCAAAAACCTCCACAATATCACCTGGACCCCACATGTGCAACGTCTGCAGTGCAGGTGGGCAAGGTCTGATTGCCTTTCCAGATACCCTCTCCATTGTAGCCTCACCGGATGTGCTGCCATAGCTGCAGTATTGAACTGTGTAAGTGTGGCCTTCACCACAAGTTACCTCAGCACATTGCCAGGAACCCACGGGCATCTCCTTTGTGCTCCATACTTCCACTTTACTTCCTTTCTTGAATCTCATGGTCACGTTTGTCCCCTCAAATTCAAGCAGATGGAACCTATCGTCCAGCAAACTTGAGAGTATGAGATATCAAACACAGTGGCTGAACGAGTAGATCAATCACAGAATCAGTGTAACATTTGGTACTGTCTCATGGAGAGAAAGTATTAACAGAACATCTTAGTTGTTCCGGAAAAAATAAAAACATTGCAAGGTACAAGAACAGTATAATCTTTAACTCCAAAAGAAAAAACAAAAATTAGCAGATTCATAGGAAAGAATGTAAAGTGCGAATAAATGAAAGTACAAACAGCAAAATGAAACACCACAGGGCAAAGATGAATACGCAGAGAATTTTCGCTAAGCATCATCAGTGAGCCAAATGAAAAAAGAGCACTGTCAAGGAATCTTCAAAACCTGATCATCATCAAATCACATCACCATCATATTCATTGTTTCTGAGAATTCTAAACATAGGACAGTAAAAAATAAATACAAAAAAGAAGAAGAAAGTGTTCAGCAATGATGACTTGTATTCCTAAAATAAAAAGAAAGACCTGGTCAAAAGCATCGCATGTTTCCAGCTTCATATATCAAATAAAATAAAATCAGCCTCCTAATTTTTTCTTCTTCTTCTTCTTTTCATCTAGCTGATCAAACAAAGCAACAATCTCCAGCCTGATCGCAAGTCAGTCGAAGCTAAGAAAAACCATCACCAACCTCAAGATCATCCAGCTTCCGCCTCAAAAGATTTTGAATTTCACGAAAAAAAATGTTCCTTTTTGTTGGCACCCCTCGATTTTAAATTCGACAAAGAACACCCAGAAAAAGAAAAAAGGAAAAAAAAAAAAAAACAGAACAAAAAAATTGCTCTGTTTGCTTTTTCTCTCTCTCTCTCTCTCTCTCTCTCTGGGGGACACCAAAGATAGAGTCAAAACACGTTCTACTCAAACACAGCCGATTGCAACAGCTTCCCAATGAAATCGCCATTGCTAAGGAATATTCCAAACCCAAAATTAGACAACCAAATGACGAACAAGATCACGGGAAACAGATTCAAACGGAAGAGGACCCAGAAACCAAACCCGCACGAAGGAGAAGACGGAAGAATTCGTGAAAGACAACGACAACCCAAGAATGCAGGCGGGCGAGGACGACGTACCCGCTTCCTGTTCTTCTTGATTTTCTCGATATTCGAAAAGGCAACGAACGGAATTCGACGGCTCTGTTTCTTGGTTTCTGGATTCTTGATGTGTTGTTGGAACTTTTGAATCCCAAAGTCACACACACCCCAGAAAAAAAATAAAAATAAAATAAAAGGGTAGCATAATCATTCTTTCATTTCGGTCGTTCTGTATTTGATTTATATTTTTATCTTTTTGGTTTATTTGATAAAGAGATTAAATTATTGATTAATGGTGATTATGGTAGGCTTCCTGTGCCAACTTGCCAGCTTCCCCAAGAAGAGAGATTAGTTGACGTGGAATTTAGCCTTTTTATAAAATAAAAAATAAAGAGACTCACTAAATCCGCCACCTAATTCGTTTTCAAAAAATGTAAGTGAAATTCTTCGTATTCCGATCTTAGAAAACATTTTCCTAAAACTAATTTTTTTGTTAATTACAAAAATGATTAAAAAAAATATTTTCTTCGTTCATGAAAATATTTAGGCTATAATACAAAAAAAAATTGACTAATTATTTCAAATAATAAAATCAATCATTTAAAAAAATATTTTTCAAATCATTCATTTTTCATAAAATAAATGAAACCCTAATTTTGATTCTAGATGGACACGCTATAATAATGTGTTTATATAATTATGTTGATTGTATGTCATCAATCGAGTCTCTATAAAATCTAATCAAATCGATCAAATTCCCTAACTTGATATGATCGAAGATTAAGTGAAACGACAAAAGAAATGGGGAAAGGATCGTCCCCCAACTATATTGACGAATTTGGTGTTTCTACAATTAATTCAGCAATAAAAGATATTTTACTTTCCATCTGGCGTAGTAGACCAAATAAGCCTTTTTTGAAACAACTATTATCAATTTGGACCCAAAAAAAATACAAATATTGTCGAGAAAATTTGGCCAAAAAAAGAAGAAAAAGAAAGAAAACACAGGTGCCTCGGCCCGAGCTCCAGCGTCCTCGCCACGCTCCCGGACTTCTCGCCGTTGCCGGCGGCTTTCTGGGACCGACGTCGCCCGAGCCTCGAGAGAACGACTCCTCCCCTCACGTTCACAACCGAAACCGCCCACGCCGCTCCACGACCTGAGCCTCGAAGACGAGGGGGAGGGAGAGACGGAGGACCAGCGTCGAGGCAGGAAACAACGAGCGACGAGGCCCCGAAGCTCCGTTCGTCTACCGCCGAGAAGGAGCTGTTCTTCGGGGATCTTGGGCGCCATCGACTGCTCTTCAAACCCTCTAAGTGCTGCTTGGTACGTCCTCTCCTGTGGGTTTAATTTGGTTGCAATGGGTTAGGGTTTTTTTGGTTCGCGATTCTGCTGTTTCGAGTCTGCTGAATTGATGGAGTCTGGACCCTTCTGGGCCCGTTTTGATGATGAGGGGCCGAGTAATCGAAGCCCTTCCCCTCCTGTTCATCCTGTTCATGGACAACCCTCGTTGGCTGCTGCTTTTTTTAGCAAACAGAGGCCGAATCCTTCGTCCCCATCTGCTGTGATTGAGAAAAATGACTCGCGACCTCCTCTTGCTCCTGTTAAGGCGCGTGGAAAGAGTAGAGGTAGATCAACATCCAAGCGCCCTCAACGCAGGGGTGAGTCGGAAAACCCGATAACTCGGTCTTGGGCTGCTGTTGCTAGTGGAGTGAATAAAGGATATGATCTTGAATATACTCCTCCGACCTTTGTGAATAATAAACCAGTTATACGGATGTGATGAATCGATCTTGAAGCCGCTGTGATCCCAAGCTCTTTGAGTGTCTTGTGGGGTATTTCATTGGAAGGCGATTGCCGTTTAAAGTTATTGAAGAGGCTCTTAAAAAGCCTGGGGTCCGAATCGCTTGAAGTCATGTCTAATGGGCGGGACTGTTTGTTTGCGCATACCAGATAGGGAGTTCCGAAGGAAAATCCTTGAAGGAGGCCATATAACAGTTGCAAGGATTCCTCTGGTTCTGCAGCAATGGAAACCAGGTTTGGAACTTAGTAAAGACATCCATCGTTCAATTCCAGTTTGGGTGAGACTTCGGAACTTGCCTTTTTCATTTTGGTCAGCTCAATCCATTGGAAAGGTGGCCAATGCAGTGGGTAAACCACTCTATGTGGATCAGCGGACAGAGTAGATGACAATGCTAACGTTCGCCAGGGTTTGTGTTGAAATAACAGCCCAGCAACCAACTAGTGAATCTATTGAGCTGCTCCTTGATGGTAAATCAATGGAAGTGGAAGTTAAGTATGAATGGAAACCGCTTGCTTGTCCTGTGTGCGGTATCTTTGATCACAGCTGTAAAACAGTTGCTCCTACAAACTCTACTGTTCCTTCTGCAGAAGCTAATCAGGTCTTCAATGCTAGTGTTGGAATCCATCCTGCTCAAGACAAGTCTGTGCATCCTAAATCCCCTACTTGTCCAGATGGTCCTACTCTCTCTCAGAATTGTCAAAAACAGGTTATGGTGGACTTACAAGTTCCACTTACTACCCCAGGCATGGACATGATCGATCCTAAGATTGATTCTCATCTGCAACTGGAGGCAACCGCACTTGTTCCTCCTAAGCCTTTGAAGATCTCTGCTGCTAAGGTTTCTACATCTGAGGATGGTGGTGAATTGGTGGCTATGTCCTCAGCTCCTGCTGCCGATCCAGAATGGAAGCAGGTGAAGGGGAAAGGTAGGAAAAAGAAAAAGCATGCTGAGAAGGAAGCTCCCTCCTCTTCACTTCAGGTTGGAAGCTCGGATGAAATATGCAACTCTAATACTCAAATGGAATTAAATGATGAAGATGTTTTGTCTGTGGGTTCCCCTTCGCCAAAAGGCACGGCTCCGAATGGTGCTAGAAGTATGCAAGAACAGCTCCTCTTGCTTCTTCCTGATCCACCACTCTCGGTGGCTTCAAAAGCGCCTGCCACAGGCCGTAGGGCTAAGAAGAGGTAATTCTACCCTCTATCCTTTTTGATATGTTTTTTGGCTTTTGGAACATTAGAGGCATGATCAACCCTCTTAGGCGGGCGGAGATTAGGAGATTCGCTACTGTTAATAAACTCTGCCTAATTGGCCTTTTTGAGACTAATGTTCCTGAGGAACATTTTGATTCTATCTCGGCTTCCTTAATTAGTGGTTGGAATTGGATTGCAAACTATGAATATTCTTCTCGTGGTAGAATCTGGGTTGGTTGGAACCCAGATTTTGTTTCTTTTGTGCCTATCTCTATCAATGACCAGGCTGTGCATGGTAGTCTGAAGCTTATTATGTCTGGTGTGAGCTGCTGCATCTCTGCTATTTATGGAAAACATACTTTTGTGCGCCGTAGACCTTTATGGGAGGACCTCCTCCACTTTAATGACTTGATGCAGGATTCGGCTTGGCTTGTTGCTGGTGATTTCAACGCCATTAAAGACCCATCCGATCGAGTTGAAGGTTCCAACGACTAGATCCCTTATTTTTGATAAGTTTGCCCAATGCTTAGCACAAACAGAACTAATGGATCTCAGATATGTTGGCCTCCGTTATACTTAGTCTACCTCGGCAAGAGACGCTAGGAAGATGAGGAAGATTGACCGTGTTCTGGTTAACAACAAATGGAACCTCCATTTCTCGTTCTCTGAGGCCTCGTTTTTGAACCCTGGTATCTTGAATCATACTCCTATGATCGTCAGAGTTCTTCAGCCGGTCTAGAGGAGGAAGCCGTTTAAGTATTTTGAATTTTGGGCTGATCACCCGGACTTTAACTCAATTGTTCGTCAGGCTTGGGACTCTTCCATCATAGGCATTCCAATGTACATTCTTGTTTCCAAGCTGAAAATTGTGAAAGCTCGACTTAAGTTACTTAACCAAGACGCCTTCTCGGATATCTTTGTGAGGGCGGCCGAAGCAAGAGAGGCCCTTCGAAGCACTCAGGTTAGCCTTCAATCGGACCCTTACAACCTTTCTCTTGCTGAGTTGGAAAAAAGTCAAGAGTGAGATGACTAAAAAAAGGTGACAGAATTACTAAGTTTTTCCACCATTCGGTAAAGAGGAGGCAGCTTACTAATAGGATCCTTTCCGTTAAGGATCAGTCGGAGGTCATTATCATTGATCCTGTTCTTGTGCTACAAGTTTTTGTCCGTTTTTTCTCGAATTTGCTCTCTCATCATGAGACTTTATCTAAACCTTCGCTTCAGGAGTTGAAAACGTTTGTTCGTCACCCACTTTCTGATGCTCAGGTGTGGTCCCTGTGTGAGCCGGTTTCTCCCTCTGAGATTAAGAATACTCTTTTCTCCCTTGCCAAAGGCAAGGCCCCAAGTCCTGATGGATTCTCGGTAGAGTTCTACAAGACTAATTGGGACTTAGTGGAGCCATTGGTGGTGGAAGCAATCCAGGATTTCTTCTCTTCGGGACTGCTCCTAAAGGAGGTAAATACCATTATCCTCGCCCTAGTTCCTAAAGTCCCTAATGCAAGTGCAGTCACTGATTTTAGGCCTATCTTGGATCGGCCTCTACCCAAATAAAAACAAAAGTGAGATCTTCATCTCAGGAGGGGATTCATCTCTTTGTAATATGGTGCAATGGGCCTTCGATTTTCAAGAAGGGAAACTGCCAATTCGCTATTTGGGTGTTCCGATTATTACTACTAGATTGGGCAAAGCAAACTGTATTGCATTGACTGATCATATTACTGCCAGGGTTCAATCTTGGGCACAACGCTTTCTGTCCTTTGCTGGGAGGCTGCAACTTATAAGGTCAGTACTCCTTTCAATTCAAACATATTGGACTAGTGTCTTCAACCTTCCGTCCTCGGTTATAGATAATATTGAGCGCATTTTGAGACAATTTTTATGGAAGGGCACGACCCTTGGCCGAGGTGGGGCCAAAGTTTCCTAGGACGATGTCTGTCTCCTAAAGGTTGAGGGCGGTCTAGGCATTCAGAAATTTAAAGATTGCAACAAAGCCTCCATGCTTAAATTTATTTGAATTCTTTTCACTGATAAAAAATCGTTGTGGTGTCGATGGGTACACTTAACTTCTTAAGGAAAAGAAACTTTTGGATTTCTTCCTAGCCTCGTTGTTGTTCTTGGAGATGGAAAAAAAAATCCTTCGACTGAGGAATTACTTTCGCTTATCCTTTGTGTGGGAGATTGGAAATGGCCTATCAGTGTCTCTTTGGCATGATCACTGGCTTGTGGCCCACTTGATGCCTTTATCCCTTGCTCATTCCGTGAAGGCTTATGTCTTCCTGACAACGCTGTTGTTGCGGATCTGTTTACCTCTATGGGTTGTTTATTTAAATCCTTTTTGGAAAGATGGGGGATCTCTCTCCCGGTCCTCTCTTCGGCTCGTGACAGGTTTACCTGGTGCTGTGATGCTTCTAGATCCTTCTCTGTAATTTCAGCATGAAATTCCGTTAGAGTCAAGAAGGATCGTGTTGATTGGGCGTCTTTTGTTTGGGACAATGCTGTAGCCCCGCGGTTCCAGTTTAATTTATGGCTTATAACCAAAAATCGCTGCCGACCAGGATCTTTGCTTCTTTCTCATGAAAGGATCGACTATAATGTTTGTGCCTTCTGCAATGATGTTCCAGATTCTATCGAACATTTATTCTTTGGGTGTCGCACCTCGGCTTCTCTAGCCTACTTTTGGGCCGCCAGGTGTAACCTCCCGTGGCGGAATAGATGTTAGAAAGATATCCTCAGTTGGGCCTTAAGTTCTTATCCGGTAAGGACTTCTTCCATTGCATTGCGCGGTTCTCGTTTGGAGCTATGTGTCACCTTATTTGGAAAAAGAAGAATGCGATTATATTTCGGGGCGAATCCTTAGTGGTCTCGGCTCTAAAAAGCCACCTTATTAAGGTTGTGAGGGATAAAGCTATAACATTCAAAGATGTTCCTCCTACCTCGAGGAATAAGAGGCTTCAGTGTGGTTAGGGGTTCGACCCTGCGGTGTTCTCTCGTCCGACTAGTGCTCCTCTCGTCCGACTAGTGCTCCTTAGTTGCTGCTTTGCGCGAGTTGCTCCTATCTTTCTTGGCTCTCCGTTCTTAGCCGCTTCCTTGGGGGGCTGAGGGTTGGTCAGCCTTGTTGTTATCTCTTTCCCGCTTGTTTGTTTTGTTGTTGTGCCCTTGTGGCTTTCTTGTTTGCCTATGTGGCTACATTGGCTCCCCTACACTTTGTCTCCTTTTGAGGATTGATTGTAGGTTTTTGGTGCCGATCTTTTGTATATTGCCTTAGCTTTATTTATATATTTATTACCTTTACCAAAAAAAAACAAGAAAGAAAACACAAGTCAACTCTCTGTCCGGGGGTCAAACGGTTCCTCGAGCTTTTCTACACAGAAATCCAAAAGCTTGGCAACTTCCCAATTTCAATTTTTTTTGACTTTTGACTTCAAAACTAATTAGATTTCTGTTATATTCATGGAAATTAAAATAATTAGTCGTCTCGAATGTGCTTTTTCTAACGTGGATCAAAGTCAATATATGTTCTTCCGATATACCAAACATAAATACGTCTTTCATTTTTCTTGAAATTCGTAAAAAGAGGTTGATCCCGATGTAAATCTATCTTGATTTTATTTCGTTAAATAAGGAGAAAATGATTTCGCTACTTGATTAGTTAGGCCTTTTGTATACTACTTATAAAGTCAGGTCTAGCACGGATACCAAAATAATTACACGGTTTTGATCCTTCACAACCCATGTAATACAATCATTTTATTAAACCAGTAACAACCTTGTGAAAAATTAGTGATTGCAATTCACTCAATCTATGATGGAACCGGTCTAGGCAAGAACTTGTCTAACAACGACAGGGTAGGCAAACATTTAGGCTTCATTTGTTGCGTGGAAAAATGAATCTTTCAAAAAATATTTTTCTAAAAATGATCGTTTGTAGCGCTTAAAAATTAGACAATAAGAAATGTTGTTATTATTAAAAACAATTTATGTCTATATATTTTTACAAATGATGAAAATATGTTTCGTTTATTTATTTTTGTAAGCAATATGTGCCATCATTTTTAGAAAAGCTTTTTACAAATAATTCGTTTTCCGTTTTTACCAAAAATAATAATAATAATTCGTTTTCATGAAATAAATAGAACCTTAGAATATTTTCTTTTCCAATACCGTATTGGATAAGTTGAGCCAACATGGAATATGCCAAGTAAATAGAAAAGTAGGAAAACAGCCAAAAACAGAAACATAAAAAGTCCTATGAGAAGATTGGAAAAGTAAGTTGCCAAAGAATCACTTGCGTCTTTAGATGGAAGAAGGAGACTCTGATTTCTAAACTTGCTAACCGAAGCTTTTGATCATGTGTTAAACGTGTTTATTCCACATTATTTATCAAGAAGGGTAATTTTTTTTTTTGGGGGGGGTGGGGGGCGGGGGAGATTCTAATTAGGTTGAATTTAGAAAAATAATGGATGAGATTTCTTGCGGCAAACTTCAAATATTTTTCCCAACGACTACTTTTGTCTCTTTGCACAAATTTATTCTCTATAAAAAGCCCCTAATTGATTTTGATTTTATTTTTTTCTTATTTATTGTTATTGTCGTTATTTTGACTTTTTATGCTACTTTATGTGATGCCCCCAACCTACCCAAAGCTCAAACATCGCTATTGTTGGCGACCTTCCTTCTGGTAATCTGTCCATTGCTTGAAAGCAAAACCAAACGTTATAGACAGAACAACCCGTGAAGCAAAATCGCATGCTGTTGAGTCGTATTCAATATGTCAAATATAAAATGCAGAGAAGAATATGAAGAAGAAAAATGCTACGAACACGGCCATCATTTCAATCAACTTCAACTGCAGTTTAAACCACAAAATCCATCTCAGGGACTCCCTCGGCAACCCGAGATTTTGATTGTTCAGATAGGATTTCCAAGGTGAGACAACCTGCAAATTCCGAACCCGGCAATCACAGAAGTTCTAATAGTGACTCAGGTACTTTCAAAGTCTCAGTGAGAACAAGACAGAGAAGATGTAAAGTGCAAACGGTCAAATGAACACTCATTTACAGCAGACTCGCTCATCCCATGTATAATACGGAGTACAAAGATATTACATCGAAAAGCACCACGATACAGGAAAAGAATGATGAGGATTCACAAAGGAACAGTTACATCGTTTGAATTGTGGTGATCATGCATGGACTTGGAGATAGGGGAAAATGCAATGATGGGCAAACGACACTTCCTGTTGCAGCAAGTTGTGCAGCAACTTGTTTTCTACCTAAGTTCAATTTCTCTCTGGCTCTTTAATAAAAGCCACTTCTCCAGCTGATTCATGAGGCGATAACAAGTGCTTCTCTTGCTCGGCGTCATCTATCTCGGTAGTCACAGTTGACACAGATTCAGTACCATCTTCCTCTGAGTATCAACGCAGTATTTTCTTACAAGTGAATTTGATGATCAAGGTTGCACATAAGAGATAATTTGACACAGTAATAAAGGAGTAATTGTTTAAAACAGATATACAATCTTTTTCCCAAGCTAGATGCCATGGAGTAGCTCTTTCCTTGTTTTCTTGATCAAAATTTTGTGGTGTGTGCAGAAGTGGTGGCACTTTTTGCACAATCTTGCGGTGCTTAGAGGCTAAAGAATGAACAATTATTTTCTCAGGAGTCTAATTTGGAAAAGTACCAAAATGCACTCTATTTTGGTCAAAAACTAGTACTAGAGAGTATGACAAACGCCAAAAACATGAGAAAGTAGAAAACTTACCGGAGAAGTCGTGATACTCTGGCTTAACAGCAGTTACTTGAAGGCTTTCTGGAAGAATGCAACTACACAGAGAACCTACAATACAAAATGGGAGATTGCTTTAAACATATTGATTCTTCACCATCGGTGAAAACATAAGCAGCACTACAGCTCTTATTCATAGATAATAGCCACAATCAAGCATGTAAATTTCAGTCACTTCCTTCAACTATGCAACTAGTAGGAAAAGGCAAAACGATTTCTGTCGTAGAGTTCTTATTCAGTCACTGTGAACAATCAATTTACATAAAATTCTACAGACTAAACAAATGGGACAAAGCAAAATGTTTCTGAATTAAAAAAAATTGTTTACCTAGCCGAGCCAACCTGTTCACCCACCCTGGGATTGTTTTCCCTGTCAATCTATAAGCGACATCACTAGTAAAGTGGTTGCAATTCTTGGATATGAGATGATATGTATCCCCATGATATTCAGAAGCCATATGCTCGATGAAGAGCCGGAAGTCCGAGGGAGGCATATTTATGTGGCCCAGTGAAATAGAGCACCGGTATATAAATCCTGGGCAGCTCCGCAGTTCCACTTCGAATACTCCACTTGCTGGAAAGTCGTGCGCTCCAAAGCCATATTCCTTACCATGCACTGCATACACATAATTGCTAGGTCATTTTTAGACATATACTCTTCAGATTAAATTGGCAGACCAAAGTCAAGCATCAAAGTCAACTCTTCTATCTGGGTATCCCCTTGTGATAATTAATATAGCAAATGGCAGGACACAACTCCTAAAGCGAAGCCCAGGAGCAATTCTAATGTCTCGCTATCACGCCCAGACACGTAAAAGCTTTAGCAATCAAATCACAAAATCTACTTTTGCAGCTTCATCTTTTCACGTGAGATTGAAAATATGCACCACATCATTCTCTTATGTTCCTAATAGCAAGATCTTGGGGTGTGATTCTCCTAAGGTCCATATCGTGGATGTCATAGGGCATCTATCATTTCTCATACTGGGGCACGTGGTCGATTTGTATTGGACTTTGCAGGGATCTCCAACGTCAATAGCTAGGTTTTTGAGGCATGGTGCACTGCTAGACCTTCCCCTTTTCCTATTCCTTTCACTCTTTAGATGCAATGGTTCTCAACCATTCTTCAACCGAACAAATGCAGAAGGTCCTACGTGACAGAACTTTGCAAATGCACTACCTTGGGAGTGTTCGAAGATACACGCGTGTGCACATCACATCTTCCCACTAATTTTTTAAGCTTTTGGAGTAATCTGATTGCACAATCAGTCAATTGGAAACACCAAATTCTCACCTTTCTAACGTAATCCCCGTCCACATCTACCGGCATTTCAAGTTCTTTCAACATCGCGACACAACCGAATTTTCAGGTTAGAGCAAGCACAACGGAACAAGTCAATTCAGTAGTCGAACATATCGAAGAGCAAGCACCGATCCTCAAACCAATATCCCGACAACAATGAAAACACTCAAGAACCCTTTCCAAATTTCAGCAAGAGCGACACTTAAACAACGTCATGGCACACAAACAGCCAAGATGAGCCAAAACCCAGATGGGGAAAATCCAAATAAGAGCCGCTAAAACCAACTCCAACGAAATTCAAGAAAAGGAAAAGAGAGGAAGGCAGAGCAAACCCAAGATTCCCGGAGGGGCTAACCTTCAATGCCGGAATGGAAGATGCCCAGGCCGCACCAGGCGGTGTAGCTGTTCGCGGGGGTGAGATCGTACACGTTCAGGATCACCTGGGTCTCCCACTCCGGGTTCGTCCTGGAGTTGTGCTGCGCCCCCATTCCTCCCCCCAATCCCCACCTCCCCGCAAGAAAGGAGACGATCGTTCCTCCCTGTTCTTCAAGAATTCATCTCCTCCGAATCGACCATCGGAGCAGATGGAGAAACGATCGAAAAGGGGTTTCTTTCCCCTTCGGGAGAGAGGCTGAATTGATTATCGAAGGGTTTGGAAGAATGGGGATTGGACTTTTTGGGCTTCGGCTCTTGGAAAAGGAGGTGGGAAATGTGAGGAAAAAGGCGTTTCCGGGGAGGGACAAGGTGGCAATGCATTGATTGTGCATGATGTTTTCACTGGGAAGTGCTGACGTCATTCCAGTACTTTTCAATTTTTTTTCTCTTTCTTTGTTCTTTTTTTTTTTTTTTTTTTTTATCTGGGTTCTGGGGCTGAGTGGGAATTTGAAATTTGAAGTGGGGAAGGGGGCAATTCCATGTCTCACCATCGTCACTCGAAATTAAACTGGGAACTTTATTAGCGTTTAATGATTTGATCCTTTGAATATTTCTTCCAAATGCGATACAGCGCTTTTAATCTTCCCCGATTTTATGGAGTTGAATGCTTACGTCCGTCGTCCGATTGTTGAAGAGAGATGGAAAGTCGACTAGAGAGAAAACTGTCTTCCCTATCGATTATTGACGAGGGCCCACCCTTGCCAATCATCGAAACGGGTGGGGATAGCCTAGTATGTAATGCAATGGTTTATGTTAACGAGATAGAGAGCGGACTACAGGGAAATGGGGATTGTCTTCCCTTTTGACTTTGGAGCAAGGGTGAAATTCTCACACGCTATTATAAAAGTATAATTAAATTTTAAAATTTATAAAAAAAAAACATAATCAAATCTGAAAATTAGTTAAATTGATACAATCAAATCTTTTCGTTAACTTCGTCTCTTTATACTAATGGAAAATGTTATTGTGACTATTTTAAAATTTTCTTTCTCCCCATAGTGATAGACATGATTAAAACATGGAATACAAGGCTAAAACAATGTCATTTTGAATTAAATTTTAATTTTTAACCAAAATCTTAATTAAATACAATAAAATAAAATAAAATAAACATCCTTTTTAAGAAAACACATAAAAAAGGAGCGAAGGCAAGCTTGTCGCTGCTACTCCCATCGCTGGAAAGAGACAACGAGGCCTCGACAAGGGTCGCCGGGGGTTGATGACGGGCACGACAGGGTAGACCATTCAAGAGGAAGACGCCATGCCACTTGGATCGTTGTGGTGGTGGTGGCCCCAAGTGCAACATTGCAGTCTAGAGAGAGAAAGAGGAGACGGGTATGGACTAGTTTTCTTTTTTCGTTTTTTTTTTTTTTTTTTTTTATTGTCGTTGCATTATTGAACGACATCGAAAATAGAGGAAAATATAATGAAAAGAAGGAAAGTCTCACAATAACATGGATCGAGTTAAAGGGTCTCGAAGAATAGAACCGTCATCAAAGAGATGTGCTTTTATTGATAAGTTAGGCTGCATTTAGTAATATTTTTATTTCTGGGGACAATTTTTTTTCAGAAACACTTTTTTTCTATTCATATTTTCAAAAACAGCTTCTGTGTATTTTAAAATGTTTTGTAATTATATAAAATTTATGTTCTCGAAACAAAAATAATGATCCCAAATTTTTTTGTAATTTAGAATTTCTTTTAAATTATTAATAATTTTATTACATTTTTCTTTTCTTTTTTTCCTTCTTCTCTCTCTAGCTGGTCTCTAGCCTTGGCCATGGCTAGTCAGTGATCGACCAGAAGGGGGTCGGCAAGGTCGCTGGCCATGGGGGAGCTCGCTGGCCATCAGTGAGGCTTGGCTACCGCAATGATAGGTGATGCCACCATGAGCGACACCGACCACTTGGTGGCCAGGTAAGGCTCGACCTCACCACATTTGGACAAGGTTGAGCCTGGTCCAACCATGGCGAGGTGCGAGGGGCCTCACCAATGATTGGCGAGCTCGAAGCAACCTCACCAAGCCTCATCTAGCCTATCGCCGACCATCGCTGGGGAAGAAGAAAGGAAGAGAAAAGGAAAGAAGAGAAAGGGAAGAAAGAAAGAAAAAAAAAAATTGTTTTTGAATTATTCACAATTTTATTTTTGTTTCTTACTTCTTTCTAAATCTATTCCCAAAAACAAAAAAATTACTAAATGCATTTCTATTCTAGAAAACAAAGAACAGAATTACCAAACGCATTTATATTCTAGGGAACAAAAGAACAGAAACACTTATACTTCGTTAGCTGCTCGAGTGGGAAGTGTATGTAGAATTCATAGTCCTCAAAGACACCAACGCTTGGAGATTGAACTGCCGGGGGACAAAGTGGAAAAGATTTAATGAAGATAGCCATTTAGTATTCACAAAAATGTTGAGACCTATGTTATCATCGATAATTAATATATTCAATTGACTAGTTATTTTAAACGACACGATCGATCATTTTAAAAAAAAATATTTTTCCAATCATTTATGTTTTGCAAAACAAATGAAACCTAAATAATTTCATTATTATAATTCACTCAGTGATGGAGGGTCATTTGGCCTATGGTTGAAAATCTACAAGTGGATATCGATGATAAGTTCCTAGGAGCACTATTGTTCCCAAGTAGTGGCTATACTCTAGATATTGATAGGACAAATTCCTAATTTTTGGCTGGCACTAGACATACTGTATCAATAGTTCGAATAGATAATATCTCAAATGTCGACAATTTTTAGCAAAAACTACAAATTTTTAAGAACTACTATGAGTTCAACACTAAATGTGACTAGAACAGATCATCAGAATTGAGAACCACTTGAGTTGTGACTAGAACAGATCATCAGAACTGAGAACCACTTGAGTCGAACTGTACTGTATCGATCAACTCTAAGCAATACCCGAGGGTGCTGATCCAATTCTCGATTCTATGGCAATGGAATTGATGATTTTCGATCTACGATGGGAACAGACCGAATATATTTTTTAATTTTTTAAAATTTCTCTAAGAAATCAAATAAACCTTTATCAACCTTCAATCTTTCCCTCTCTCGCAATAATTCGCTCCACTCCGAACTTTCCCCCACGCCTTTCTCTTCACTCTTTGGTCTCTCAACTCTCGCTCGTTAACAACCTAGCCTCCACTCTTCGGTCTCAGAGCGCCACTCCTTTAACGAAGAGTCCTTCATTAAGAAACGCCCGATTTCTCTACCTGTTTCGAGCTTCCTGATGCACTCCACTTTTCGATCTCTCGGTTCTCACTCTTCCAACAGCCTATTTCGCTCTCATGGTCTCACTCCACTCTTCAGCAATACTCTGAATGACCCCTTGTCAAATGATGCCAACAATTTAGCAAGTTAGCTTTAAGAGCGAAGGCGACCAGATGCTTTTTTGTGTATATGAAGGGCATGTACTAGATCCTTGATTCACACGTCCCTTCAATAGTAGAGCCTCAGGCATTCCTTGTTCTTTTTGCACCCTCGAGGAAGAGGAACACCAATGCCCATCTCATTGCTTGGTCAATCGGTTCCACCAAACCCAGGACCAGTCAGTCCAGTCCTTAATCCCAAAAATTTGAAAACCAGTCCTTCCGGTCCAATTCCTAATTCCTCATTGGGACTAGATTAGATCAAGAATCGATCACCTCTATTCAAAACACAAGAAATGACTACAATTTTCATACTACACTTCCTTTTCTATTTCTCCCTCATTTTTAGATGAGACCACAATAACCATGCACCTCAAAACATAAACATGGATTGGAGATGACCTCGACATATGCAATGTCCTTACGAGAACAAGCAAGGGACATCACTCCAAATTGAAGGGCCTCAAAAATTCCAGAGACCATGCCACACAGCAAATGCAAACATCCCCCATATCTATAATTATAATATGTTTGACAGAGGAGTATCATGGATGCACAAGACCGCCCACTGCGGTAAACTCAGAAGCCATAAGATGAAGTTCCAAGAGCACCAAAAGCTTGGTAGCAGCATTATTTTGCACTCCCATTCCAAAAAACAAGTAAATAACTCCAGCACCAATTGTTCAAAGAGCAAGCAGAGAATGCATTTATATTACAAGGACATCAAAGATGCCTCAGAATTTGTCCGTCCACCCCTTGCAATGAAGTCCAAACTTACTATTCCATTGCCAACGAACCATACGGTAGACACTGTCAAAAGATTTTCTTTGTAGTCCTCTTCTTCAACCTGAAGAATACAATCATGATAAGTTAGTCAAGAGGGAAAAGAAATCTCAACTATCAAAAGCAAAAGCAAGCATATCTCTGACAAAAAAACACAAAAGCGAAACCAATCAACACCTACAATCGCCAGAATTAAAGGCAAACTTCAAAACATGCGATCCGAAACTTGAGCATCAAGGCTGGTTATTAGGTGTTGACCGCCGCCGCAAGCGCTCCCGCCTCCTCCGAGTAATTGACCCACCATCTGATGAATCATTATCCTCATCCATTGATGAAGATAGAGACATGTCTGCATCATAGTTTTCACCCCACAATCTGGTCGATCTTCGTCTGAAAGTCAGGCGAGCCCTGGTCCCCGAGGCAGTGGACCAGCTGCTGCTCCTAGACCTTGAACTGGGTTGGAACACCCTTATAAGGAAAAACACAGTCAGCCACCCCCTGTCCTCCATGGGCAAGATGGCATCTTCGTCACTCCTATCTTCACTAAAAGAGGATTGGAGAGTGCTGATCAAGTCGCCAATATCCCTCTGGCGCTCCATCCTTCTCCAATTACGTTGCCTTTCTGGATCAGCCTCAGACGGTCGCACAAATGGATGCTCAAGCCGAGCATGCTTCCTGAGATCTCTGTAAGAGCCCATAAAATCACAAGTCTCACAGGCACAGCTTCTGGATTTTGCATTCATAAAGCGACGTGCTGGCTCCTCAATGATCCAGTCTTTAATCTGCCCACGACAGAGCGGACACACCAGTTTTGGTGGTGCTGATTTCTCGGACGACGTCCCAGGTCCATCTGATTGGTCCTGGGTCTCCAAGGAAACAGTTGCAGGCCTCTCTATAATTTCTTCAGCTTCGACAATAGTGGCATCTGTTGTTGCAGTGGGGGATAAGTTTGCATCTACAGACAGATTCATCTCTTGCTGAGGTACTGCTGATGAAGTAGCCGTAAATGACTTGCGGAACTGGTCGAGACAGTTTGAATGTCTATAACTTGTGTCACACATGTACGGACGACAACCCTTATCATGAGATGTACAAATGAGAAGAACTGCATTATGAGGGTGTTCCATGCAGACGGGACACCTCGCTTCTTCCCATTCTTTAATGTTTTCCTCAGATTCAGAAGGGATTTTTGGGAAGGACCGCTTTGGTCGACTGGAGCTACACCTAAGTGGAGATGCTCTGAACCTATCAGAAGATACAGACCTATCTCTTCTATCCTTCGTCATGTTAGATCTTGCTCGAAGGTTGTCCCAAAAAAGTCTAAAAGTTGTTGCCTCCCCCAAAGCCCAAAGCAGAATCTGATGGCTGAGGCATGAAACATGACAAGTTATATGAACAGAATAAGAAAAAAGGGGAGACAAAGACAAAGAACTGACATTTAAATCATATAACTCATGCAATTTGAAAGATTGAGTAAAGCAAAACAATAGATGCACCACCATCAAAACTCGAGTTTTCAAACCATTAGTTTTACTTGCAGTCACTCAGAGAGGTCTTCACAATATATCATGGCTTAAGGTCAATGGTCACGAGATAGGGCTACAGCAAAGTCCATCCTGTGTTGTTATTAGCAGTTGGTACAATACAAATGGCCCATTCGACACTACTTCAAATTATTACTCGCTTAACATATTGCAGCATCCAAAGCCTATGTCACTCAACCCAGCTGCAAGCAACTTATCCCATCAGAAGTTTATTTAGTCAATTTAACACTTATTTCAGAGCGCAAAGCCAAGATTATGCTGGCGGTAAGCCTCCCTATGTGGTGTAGTCTAGTATAATAGCGATACTGTCTATTACCATAACATCAGTTGTTACGAAACAATTTCCAAGTCTTGTACTCCACAAGCAACCGCAGGAAAGATCTTCTCCAAGTTCTCCACCACAAGCGTTAAGGTGATTAAAAAAAATACAAATACATGTAACATCATTTCCCTCACAAGATGTACAGACCGTGAACAGAACGAAAAACCGCACAAAATCTTCCCAAGAAGAAAAATGACTCCTAGTCTCCCATAGCACTGCACATAAACTATTTCACCACATTTCCGCCTCCTGAGGTCCTCCTCTCATTCTCTACTTGGTCCCTCGTACCTTAAATCAAGGTTTGTACTGTACGCCTGCACGAAAACGAGGTCTGGCAACTATGCGTAAAAGTCCCCACATCCGAATCGTAAACAAATCTACTATAAGCACGACAAGAACAAAATCCAGCAAACCCCGTCCCATAGAATTCCAACACCAATTTCCATCCCTGTACAGTACAGCATTCGTTCGCCTCGACTACACAGCACGGAACACGGCTCAATCAATTATCTACTCAGCTCAAGACCAAATCCGAACCAGAGCCTAAACAGATCCTCTAAAATCCATCAATCAACAACGACGACGACGACAACGGCAGCACCTCCACCCCCCCAAATCCGGGGCCGAAACCCTCGAAACCCCCGACCGCGACACCGGACGCGCCCGGCCGCCGCGAAACGGACCAGATCCGGCCGCCGCGGGGCTCACGCCACCAATCGCATCTCAGCAAACTCGAATCGGACTATTACCGGAACAAGGAAACGATCGGAAGCCGCCGCCGCCGCCGATCGACTTCGGAGCTCGATCCTCGGAGCCGAGCCGATGCCTCCGAACTCGGCGCGAATCCGGGTTCGAGCTCCTCGACCGGCAGCTGCTCCGTCCTCTAGGGCTCGAGGGGGTTGCTGAGGAGGAGGAAGAGATAGAGAGAAGAAAAAAATCGAATGCGGAGAGAGAGATAAATAGAGGGGGAGAAATTCTGGTCGCTCCTTCGCGACGAGCGGGGCGGCCAGCTGACGTGGAATTTTTACGTAGCGATTTTCTCATTTTTTTTCTTTTCGAAATTTGAAATGGTTTTCCCAAGTCGGCGCCGTTTTTGTCCTGCTTGCGGGTTTGCAGGGATGGTACCTCCGCACGCTCTTCGATTTGTGGATTTAGTTGGCACGAGGTGGGGTCCAATCACGAGTAGGTGTTTTCCACGACGAATTGTGGCACCTCAAATTTGAAAATTTGGATCGACACAGGTATTACGCTAACAATATGATTGACTCGCCGTTCACCGTCGATCTTGTGATTTTCATGTGAATCGGGATGGCACGGTGACCGATTTTGGACACCTGGCCTTATGTCGAACCACTCTCACTAACTTTTGGATATTTTTCTAAAATCATTTTGTACCTGATATAATCTTACAATCTCATCCCAAACTAGTTTAGGATAATTGCTTCTCATACGTAATTTTCTATTGAAAAGAGGTATCTGATGCAAAGTATATAGGAAACCATCTTGAGTTTACGCCGACGATCATATAAATCTAAATGATATTATCTCCATCAATTTTAAATTTTATATAGATTTTCGGAATCATGAGAAATGTAGTAGAAACTACAAACGATGCAAAGAAATGTCAATGACCATTAGTGATTTCTATCATGAGCATATATAATTACACATGTGGTCTTGTGCTCTTTAGAAAAGTAAAATTGCTATTGAAGAAATTATGAATGGGAAAATGTCGGTGGTCCCTATCTTTATTACTGTGTGCGATTTGGTCGCAGGCTTTGATAAATTCGATTTGGTCTTGGACTATTGATAAATATCAGGTCGGTCACTGAATTTTGATCGGCTCGATTTGGTCGCTGAACTTATTTGATAAATGTCGATTTGGTCCTGAACTTTCGAGCGGCTCAATTTGATCCCTAAATTATTGATAAATATTCGATTTAGTCCTTGAATTCTTTTGTTTTTCCTTTTTTTATTTATTATTTTTATTATTTTTAATTATTTTTAATTATTTTTTTTATTTTTTGCTTATTCTCTCTTCCCTCCGCCGGCGGAGGAAGCCGGCGAGCCGCCCTCGCTGCGTCAGGCGGGCGACCCTCGCCGGAGCGGCTCCCTCCGCCGGAGGCCGGCGGAGGAAGAGAGAATAAGCAAAAAAAAAAAAATTAAAAAATTTAAAAAATTAAAAAATAATTAAAAATAATAAATAAAAAAGGAAAAACAGTAACTAAGGACTAAATCGAATATTTATCAAATTTAGGGATCAAATTGAGCCGCTCGAAAGTTCGAGAGGACCAAATCGACATTTATCAAATAGTTCGAGGGACCTAATTGGCCGATTGGGTCGAGATATTTATCGTATCAGTTCAATAGGATCAATCAAAGTTGAGGACCAAATTGCACATTAAACAAAGATAGGGACCATTTGTGACATTTTCCCATTATGAATCTATCTCAAACTCTATCAGATTTGAACATGATATCTCAAACTCATCCCATCGCCAATTTAATCCCTATTAGAGTTCGGGGCGAGTTGGGTACCTTATTAGACTCGACAAATAATCATCTTTTTATAAAATAATTGATCCATCACATGGACAGCCTTGTCTCTAAAGATGGGGAGAAAAAAAAGAGAACTTCAAAGAGCTGTCCTCATTTTGCATGAAGAAACCAAAATTATGTTTTGCACTCCATATTTTAAAAATTCTCATGACTGTTGTGATTTGACACCAAATCACACCTAGCATCAGAGCTACGTCCCGTGCCTTTCTTATCTCCCTTGCTTCCCCTCCTCCTTCGCCGAAACTTCCTCGATGACTCCGAGACCTCCTGTCTCCCTTATTTAACCCCGGAGTTCACAGATGGGGACAGACAGCGATAAATGAAGAGGGGAAACCTGGGAGCAAGTGATCGGCAACTGCCGAACGACCTGCGGATGGATCGAGCAGAGTACTCGATCCACCGTCGACCATTCGCAAGTCCTCTGCCGAACGACCTGCGGATGGATCGAGTCCTCTGCCGAACGACCTGAGGGTACACTTTGTTACACCATCCCACACAGAGGAGCCGTTTCCAAAGTCGATGGAGGTCTTCATGCCGAGTCAACACCACCGTCGACCATTCGCAAGCTAAAGTCAACTCACATGAAATTTACACGAAAAAACTCAGCATCCTCTCTAACCAAACTTTGCATGTCATATGTCGAACATCACATCAGACTATACTAGATACTCAGTATAATGTTTCTTAGGGCGTGTTTGGTAATAATACTGTTTCAGAGAACAATTTTTTATTAGAAATGATTTCTTCCGATTTTATTCTCGAAAACAATTTCCGAGTAAAAGAACATGTTTAGTAACTTTACAAAATTCTATTCCTGAGATAAAAATACGTTTGGTAGAATTCTTAATTTTTTTCTTTTAATTTTTAATACTTTTATTATATTATATTATATTTATTTTCTTTTCTTTTTCTTTTTCTCTCCTCCTTCCTCATTTATTGCCAATTGCCGGCCACTACCATGGCTGCTGCAAGCTCGCCTAGCCACGGCAAGCCTCTGCCTCGCCCTGGCCCGACGAGGCCTAGCCTTACGCCAACTAGGGAGGCCGAGCTTTGCCGTGGCTTGGTGTTGTCGGGGGCGCTGGCTCTCGTTTGGCCGGTCACCAGCCATGGTCGAGGCCGACGACCAACCATGGTTGAGGCCCGACTGGCCAAAAGGAAGAATAAGAAAAGGAAAGAGAAGAAGAGATAAGAGAAGGAAAAAAAATAGATTTTAGGAATTGTTTCTGAGAATAAGAAGTTATTTTTTTTTTACTTTTTGATTATGTTCCAAGTCTATTCTCAAAAACAAAAAAATAGATTTTTATTCTCAAGAACAAAAAATTTACCAAACGGATTTATATATATATATTTTTTCCGCAGACAAACTAACATAATCAGTTGTTCTCACGAGTGAAAACAAATAGGCCCTTAGTGGCTTTGGGCTAATTAACATCTTCTTTCTGTAACAAGACTTCTATTCAAACCAAAGTGTACCCTTTGTAACAAGACTTCTATTCAAACCAAAGTGTAACAAGACATCTTCTTTCTGTAACAAGACTTCTATTCAAACAAGACTTCTTTCTTGTCGGGCGCTCTCGTTTGGCCGGTCACCAGCCATGGTTGAGGCCGACGACCAACCATGGTTGAGGCCCGGCGGCCAAAAGGAAGAAGAAGAAAAGGAAAGAGAAGAAGAGATAAGAGAAGGAAAAAAATAGATTTTAGGAATTGTTTCGAGAATAAGAAGTTATTTTTTTTACTTTTTGATTATTCCAAGTCTATTCTCAAAAACAAAAAAATAGATTTTTATTCTCGGGAAAAAAAAAATTTACCAAACGAATTTATATATATATATATATATATATATATATATATATATATTTTTTTTTTCCGCGGACAAACTAACATAATCAGTTGTTCTCACGAGTGAAAACAAATAGGCCCTTAGTGGCTTTGGGCTAATTAACATCTTCTTTCTGTAACAAGACTTCTATTCAAACCAAAGTGTACCCTTAGACCTGATAATAGTAGGGGTGTGCATAGTCCGGGCGGGCGGTTCCCGACCTAGAACCGGGAACCGCCCGCTAAGGACCGGTTCCGAAAAATTGGAACCGGGATCCACCCGTTTATTGTATGGATCCACCCGGGAACCGGACAGTCGGTCCGGTCTGGTTCCCGGATGGATCCATAGAACCGATCTTGACGCGAAACAATTTTGGTTTTCAATATAGAACTATTGGGTCTATGAGTTGCAAAGGAGGGGGGGAGGTCTATGGTCGGGTTTTCGACATAGAATGGTCGCGAAACAATTTTCCGCGGTTGTGGTGGGTGGCGGCCGACGCGAGGGGGCGAATAGCAGCAGCGGCGGTGTCAACGCTCGAGGATGAATTGAAATGGCAATAGGATTAGGAGGAACCGAGGAAGAAACAAAGAGAGAGAGAATCCAAGATGAAGGGAGTGAGGAGATGAGATTTAATCTAAGATTTCTTTTAGTAATTTTTTTTTTTTAATATTAAAAGGTTAGTCCGAGTTCGGGTGGGCGGATTCGCCAAGGCCCGGAAGCTGGACCGGTACCCACTGGTTCCGAAAAATTGGAATCAAGCTGGGCCAGGACCGATTCCTCAACCACTAGTTCGGCGGTTTCGGTCCGGTTCCGTGGATCAGGCGGTTAGGGTATTTTGCACACCCCTAGATAACAGAACAAGCCCAAGCATGCTTGCACGTGACATTATTCTTTGGGTCCGTCATGTTATTAGATGGATGTAAAATGTTCCATCTCACACACAAAACAAAAACTCAATTCAGTATAAGCCAGACATGCACTTTCAAAGACCTGCTACATGGATGATAACGCGTGTGGGATTCACATCCTCATCGACCAAACTGGAAATCAAAAAAGTAAGATCTTATCGAGAACCTTTTGTGAGTGAAGTCATCGAAGTTGAGTGTGCGAGTTTTGCATTCTCACTCAAAGGCCGGGGGCAAGACAGATTTGAAATTGTGGTCCTGTGGGTGAAAGAATTATCCAAGCCCTTCCATTAGAACAATTGAAAGTTGCAGTTGGACCTATTCATCTTGCGAAAACCAGCATTTTACGCACTCATAAGGTGATATATGCAAGACGATAACCCAGAAACAAGCTATCACGTCAAGAATCAAATAATCACGTGATGCAGAATGCAGAAACTCAACGATGAGAAATACAAACAGCAAGAAGCAAGCAATGGGATATCACATTTACATAGGAATAAAAGTATATAACAGCTTGGTAATATGTGCTGCTTGGTACAGCAAATCACAATACAAACAGTCGTAAAAATAAATATCATGCTGCTAATCCAGCTACCTAACTTGGACGAGACCACTCGCAACATTAATTAGGGCCAAGTTCATTGATCCTCTGGTTACCTATCTCAGATGCAGTCACTACTATGTAGAAGCCATGACATGGGAATAGCAAGCACTATTAATCCAACATAATCCAAAAAACTTGCTCACGACAATCTCAAGTGGCAGGTGCATCCAAAGATACTTAGATCGGGCAATCATTTAACATTTTGCCTAAATTTACATGGGAATCTTAAAGTCTCTGAAACTAAAAATGGTGCTTCCTGGACTGAGCTACCACACATCTACCTGATGCTGCCGCTCCCTTATCTTTGCTTCCAGTTGCACAGCTGCTTTGCTCTTCTACCATCGGGAACAGCTTTGAAATGTCATGAATTCTTCTTCGATGTATCAACATTAACGCCACTCAACTATAACCCTTCCCCAAGCAGTTCACACAACGCTGTATCCTGTGAAAAGAAAAAGGAGTAATACCCCAGTTCCGGATATTTTGGGTCATTTCAGATTTTCTTGTACACGTGATTCAACGAAATCGTAAAAAGAGAAAATCGGGGATACACTTGACAGACCTGTTTCCGTCGCAAGTGGGGCAAATGCAGGGGTTTATGGCGATGGGGTCGTGCAAGGGCGACCACTGGATGGTAGCATTCCCTTTGCAGAGCTTGCATATGTAAAACCCTTTCCCTTTACACACCATACAAGGCAAGGCGAACTTTTTCTGTAGAATTCAATCGACTTCGAGCTATTTTTCAGTGTCAAAAAGGAACAAAACCTTTCCAGGGACTAAGAAAGGACGCGACTTCTTACCCGTTTCGTCTCCACGACGGACCGAAGCACGCCGATGGTGATAGTGGAGACGACGTTGAGAGATACGATGCCGCCAAGGATTACGGCAGCACCGGCGCCGAGGGAGCGCAGCGGCTTTGGAATCATGCTCTCGGAGGAAGAATTTTTCTCAGGGGCTTTTCGTCGAACACCTCGAGTGCAGTGATAGAACAGCCACCGCGCTCCTCACATATCCGAGGAGAGAGACACAAACGTATGATGGGACTCTCACCTTTATATATGCCAATTATATCTTCATGATTTTATGATTCTTTATTGAACTTCCTTATTTTGTGGGGGAAGTTAAAATGAAATAAAAAGTTTGGTCGCAAAATGAAATATTTATACCATTCACTTTATATATATATTTTAGAAATTTAATGAGGGCAAAAGTTATTTTCCAACCCAAAATCATTTATAATAAAAAATTTAAAAAAAAACTTCATGGCTTTAGAAAAAATAAGTGGGGTCGCTTGAAGTGTTGGTCCGCCCTATCTATTGCCATCTTCCATGGCTGAAGAATCATGTGTAATTAGGGCCGGTAATTTGTGTTATATGGCGGGGCGTCGAAAGAGGAGTACAGCACGAGAATTGCTTACCCGAACAAAACACGTTTAGTGTATATGTCAAATCGTCTTGCCATGAACACAACGCGCTTAATAAAACGGGGCACACAACGTTACGTGACTAACGAGATTATCAAATAGGTCGTCGTATTAAGTGTCGACATGACCCCATGCATATTTATATTCACAATACATGGTAGCTCATATTGACAAGTCTATATCTGGAAAAAAAAAAATATTCATAACTAGAATAGATCCTTCTTAAAAATCACATAAAACTCAGATAGAAGCACACATAAGGATGTTTTAACAACTCGAACCAACAACATTATATAATCAACAAACTAATGAATTCATGATTGCATAGTGGAAATTTGTTTTCAAATTTATCGACCTTTTTATGCATTATCAAACTCAATCATAGTGATTACCAACTTTTATCAACAAGTCTTGCCTTACCAACTTTTATTCGAGTTAATTACCCACAACATTTTTTTTTTTAAGTTCCTATTTTCTCCTTATTTATGTCAAAAAGAATTACCAATCTTTTCCTAACATTTTGTCTATCAACTAGGGGTAAGCATAGTCTAAGTAGGCGATTCTCACTATGCAATTGGGAATCGCCTACTAAGAATCGGCTTTGAAAAATTGAATTCAATATTTCTTCGAGTAATATTAGCTATGCGGCCTATGAAAATTAGGCTATGAAGTTATAGTGAAAATTTCAAGTAGAGAAAAGATGAGGATATGATTTGATTATATCCTCCTAACAATGAATCTTGTGTGAATTCCATACATGAGAATGAGAATTAATGAAGATCCCATCCAAAAAGAACTTCAGCTATGCTCAATTTGTTTCATGGAAAATAAACGATTTAGAAAATATTTTTCATAAAATCCATTGCTTGGATATTCATATCTAAGATTTTCATGGATGATAAAAATAATTTTTGTAAAGCAATACGAGCGATTATTTTTTCAGAAAATGTCTTTTAAATTATTCATTTTTTGTGAAACAAATACAGCAATCATACCATCGATGTCGATCTCAATCAGGATCAATCTTTCTCAGGTCGGGCGGGTGAGGAGCGCCTAATTTCTGTCAAGCAGGTCGAGAACCAAGGAGACATCACAGATTAACAATTTGATGGGAATGAACGCTCTTGGCGATACGACTTCGTCTTCATGAGGTTCTCTGACCGCACTTACTTGAATTTGCAGGCCTTCATTGACATCTTTGCGGACGCTGCCGAGCTATGAAGTGCTATCGATTATGAAAGATCTGATTTATGATGGCTCCCGCGCATATTCAATCTTATTTGTGATTTGATAGAACAATTAAATATTAAATCACTCTTCATTTAATAGTTTTAAGTTTTAAAAATGATTGACATTGATCTCACAAAATTTCACATGATATTAAATAAGGAGATCCCGAGTTCAACAAAATCGCTCATGGTCCATTTGCATTTTAGTAATTCCAATTCGAGAGATGAACATTGTGAAGATTATCTTAAGCTTATTGAAGATTGAAAGAACGCAAGGAAGAACAAGGAAAAAGTAGAGGAAATTTTGTATATTCTATTCCTTACGTCAATAATGTACAATGCTCTACGATTATAGCACTAGGCATGTACAAGAAAATGGAAATAAAGAATATTACAAATCAAATCCTATCTTAAATTGATATTAATTGATTTTCCGTATCAATCTAAATATTGTACAAATCCACAGGATCGCATATCTTTCAACACTCCCCCTCAAACTGGTGGCTTGTAGATGTCCAAGACATTTAGCTTGCTTAATAGATATGCGTGTTGTCTCTAGCATAGGGGTTTAGTGAAGATATCTGCAGGCTGTTATGTAGTCCCGATTCCTCTTATTTCGATTACCCCTTCTTGAATCTTCTCTCGAGTAAAGTGACAATTCACTTTTATGTGCTTCGTTCTTTCGTGTACTATAGGATTGGACGCAAGTTTAAGCGCTACGTCATTGTCACAAAATAACATGGTTGGTCCCTTTGTTTGCACCCCAAGGTCCTGAAGTAAGCCTCGCAGCCATACTATTTCACAAGTGGTCTTAGCCATAGCTTGATACTCGGCCTCTGCTGAAGATAAAGACACGGTTGGCTACTTCTTCGTCTTCCAAGAAAGTAAAGACTTTCCCAGCATGATACAGAATCCTGTGATTGATCTCCTGCTCATCGGACAAGTTGCGTAATCAGCATCACAATAAGCCGTCATCTCCATGTTGCACCTTCTCGAAAGAAGAATTTCAAGTCCTAGACATTTCTTCAAATATTTAACAACCTTTAGAGTGGCGTTCATGTGGGACTACTTGGGCTTATGCATAAACTGACTGAGTATTTGCACAGCATAACATATATCTAGTCTAGTCATGGTTAAATAATGAGCTTTCCTACTAGCCTTTGATAACTTGCCGGATCTCTAAGAATAGGATCATCTTGGAGATTTGCTTCATCATGGTTCACGGTAGTTAACTTGACATTTTGTTCGATTGGAATGGCCGTCGGTTTGCTTCCCGATAAACCTGCTTCTGATATGATTTCTAGCACGAATTTCCGTTGGCTGAGGGAAATCCCTTGATTTGATCGTGCAATTTCTATTCCCAGGAAAAATTTGGGGGATCCCAAGTCCTTTATATGAAATGTCGAATACAGGTATTCTTTGAAGCTCTTTATGGCAATTGTATCATTACCCATAATAAGTATATCATCAACACATATCATTAAAAATATTGATGACGTATCTTTTGTCCATGTAAAGAGAACGTAGTCATATTTGGACTGTTTGAAACCTGCTGCTGTAAGAGCATTCACAAACTTGGCATACCATTGTCTCGGTGCTTGTTTAAGACCATAAAGGGATTTGCGGAGATGATATACTCTATGTCACGCCCTGATCCTCGGGCACGCACACATCCTTCTACTTGGTTGATTTTATAATGCGATATCACAGGATTAAGTATCGCCGACCCTTTCGTTTATTAAGCACATGCGGAAGCAGTTATAAATCCCCAGACAATAACACAATGGGATAGAAAAACAAGGCCATATTTTTCATATTGAAATCCACAACTAAACCTTTATACATGGCATAACTCAAAGTCTATTCACAACACTACTCATAACATTATAGTCACACTCTATATACACAACACAAGGTTCACAAAAGTGGATGGGATCTCAATCCTCATCCGGGTCGTACTCAGGATCATCCTGATCCTCTTCTAACTCTTCTTCATTAAGCTCGCATCCTTCAAGCTCTTCATCTTTTATCGGTTCATCGTCCTCTTCTAGTTCCTCCTCCTCACGCTCATCTATGGGTCTGAAATGTTGTCCCACAACCGGGATGAGACTACGTCTCAGCAAGTTCTACCTCACTAAGACTCAATTAGGAAACCAATACGCTAACCGGGCTGCCTATACACACACGAGTCAGAGGACTTATCTTGGCCTCAGATTCCACCTACACATTAGCACAGTTCAATAGGCACACAAGCAATCACATCACAGATCGATATCTCGATCAATCGACCTAGTCGATTTCATGTCAATTCGACCATTCCGCGGTCGTTTCCCTTATTCAGTCTCAAATCTTACTCACGGCTTCACAAGCACAGTCTATCAAATTTTTTGGCAACAAATTACGGTCCAAAGGATACGTCCTATCTTTAGGTAGCAAATTACGGCCCAATGGGTGTGACCTTTCACAGGTGGCAGATTACGACCTTATCAGGTGCGACCCTTGTTAGGTGGCAATTTATGGCCCCATGGGCGCGACCTTTCATAGGTGGCAGATTACGGCCTTATTAGGCGCGACCCTTATCGGGTGGCAATTTACGGCCCCATGGGCGCGACCGACTCTAAATTCGGTGGCAAATCTCGGCCCAATTGGCATAGCCATACTTCGGTGGCTTCCAAGGTTCAACTCACAACCTCTAACAGTCAAATTCTAATTGAATACCGACACTAATTAATTTTGAGATAAATCCCCACATACTCATCAACTCACTCAATTTCCACAAACAAGTGCTCAATTAAATAAACGGGCTGCGTCATGACAATCAACATAAAATTTCGATTGTCGGCTATATCACCTAATTTCCGAAAAAAAATAAATAAATAAAATTAATAAATTAATAAATAAATACTAAAAATCCAAATTAGGCCCGTAATGCCCGATTGGAGCTCGAAACGGGTCTGGAAAAATCTCGAGTTGCATTCAATAAATAGTAGACTATATCTACTTGCTAATCGCACAATCAAAATGTTTAATATGCATCTCAATTATCTAATAATCACTAATCTATTCTAATCTAACAACCTAATTGCACTTAATTAAATCTAATTAACCCTTAAGCATCATTAGTCTACTAAGCAAAAATTAGTGAGATTACTCACTTGATTAAAAGCCGAGACTAGATCACCGCGACGATGGCGCGACGGCGACCGAACTTGGGCTTGCGACGACACCCACAGGCTTGGACCGGGCCTTAAACTTGGGCCCAACAAATCTCAGCGAAACTAAGATTTGTTCTTGCACTAGACTAGGCTCACTCTTGGGCTTGGGGCTTGGCTGCGATTGGGCTTTCTTCGCGGGCCTCAAGTGGACTTCAAAATTGTAGGCTTTGCTGGCTTCTTGGGCTGCTGATAAGTGAAGATGGGCTGCTGCAAAGAACACTGGCCTGGGCTGCTGATCTTGGGGCCGGATGTTGGGCTAAAGACCGCAGGAATCATGGACTGAGCTTGGTGGAGCCAATGAAATTCACTGGGCTGGTTTTCACGGGGATGGGCTGCTGAACTGCTGAAGATGCTGGCCGAACTTGGAAGTGGGCTAGCAGTCTGCTTGATCGATTTCACGTGGTCCAATTGAGACAGAAACAGCGAAGGAATCGCTGAAGCTACAGGCGCTGGATTCGCTGGCGTTAAGCTGCGGGCGATGCTTCGAGTGTGGAGATGGGGCGAGCTGACAGGTGGATGCTGGCAGCGGCAAAGAGGAACGGAGGGGTGGATGTCGAGCCAGGTGGCGTCGCTGGCAAGGAGGGGAGTCAAACAAGGGCTTCGGTGGCCTTGAAGATTGAGCAGAGGAGACAACCGGTGGTGGAGAGGGCAGATGTGAGCTGGCTTCGGTGGAGAGCAGAACCGGTGGAATCTGCTAGGCTGTTGGTTTCGTGGAGAGGCCGTGTGGCCGCGTGGAGGAAGAGCGGTCAACAAAGGTTGCAGTGGTTGCTAATGTTGACTGAAGGAACTGAAATTTGCTGGAGGACGCATGGAGTTGGATGCACGTGGAGATGGGCGTGGACAGCAGCTGCAGCGGAGAGAGGAGTGGATTTGGTGGTGTTGGAGCTTCAGCAGAACGCAGAAGGAGAAATGAAGTTGCAGGCAGAAAGTGAAAGTGAACTTCGAAGCAGCAAGGAGGTCGGCAAGGATGGCGTGCTCATGAAGTTGAGGAGAAGAAAAGTCCAAACCAAATATCTATAATTATCATTTGCCCCAAAAGTCCACATGATTATCCTCTCATGTCTCCTAATACTTTCTTGCCTTTTTATTCACAAATAAATCAATTTAATACCAAAAGTTGCACACCCCCCTAAGCCTAGTCCGAATTCCTTCAATTTTGGACTTTAGTTTCCTCACCAAATTTCCTAATTTGGTGTTCAATTTTTGTTGTATAAATAATCCACACAATTTCTACAAATCCCCATCACCAAATGACTCGGTAAGGATGCCAAAAATCCATTCAATTTGGCCCATCCAAATTTCTGTTCATTTCTGAACCGTCCAAAGTGATTTTCCGTAAAAATCCCGAACTTGACGGAACCTCTCCGAAAGATAAGACAGCATCCTATAAATGAACTGCAACATGCTCGAATATCCGATTCCCAAAATCAAATTCAATTTTGTGGTTAAAAATCGATCGAATGCGATTTTAGTCCGATCCGATCTACTGGGTAGCTTTTAGGGATTTTACCGCGGTTATATCCCTTAATGGTTTCACCCAATAAATTGGTTAACTTGTGAGTGATCGGCTCAAAGAAAAAGGACCATTGGCGTGCCGGTGAAATGCCCATTTTCATATATTTAGGATGGGGTCGAAATTCGGGATGTTACACTCTATTCTCCCCCTATCTCCGTAAACCCTAAGGGAGTTCCATATAGATTTCTTCATCCAAATCACCATGTAGAAATGTATTGTGAACATCCATTTGGTGTGATGACCAATCTCGGAATGCTGCAACAGATAGGAAAGATCGAACTATGACATCTTTGGCCACTGGGGAGAAGGTCTCGTGATAGTCAAATCCTTCTCGCTGTGTAAATCTTTTGGCAACCAAGCGAGCCTTATATCGTTCAATCGATCCATCTGCCTGAAACTTTATCTTGTAAACCCATTTGCAACCTATTGCCTTCCGATCTGAGGGTAAAGTCACAAGATCCCATGTATGGTTGTCATGTAATGCTTGCAATTCTGCTACCATGGTCTTTTGCCACCATGGTTCCACGGATGCTTCATCATAACTAGCCGATTCCCTTTCTTCAGATATGCTACTTATACATTGTCGATGTTCCGGAGACAATTGATTGAAAGAGACATAAGAAGAGATGGGATAATGAATACCTGGTGAGTTGTGTGCGGCACAAATATAATCTTTAGTCCAGGTTGGTGGGCGTGTGGTTCGCCCTGAATGTCGAGGTGGATTTGGACGTGATGGTGGAGGCTCTTCCATAGGTGGGACTAGTATGAGATATGAAGCTTCTTCAGTAATTGCATGCTCAGAACTTAGAGAAAGATCTTCGGCAGTAGGCTTATCGTTTATGGAAGTGCTATTGAATGTTCTTGGGTTTCCTATCATAACATATCCAAGGTCCTTGGACATATCGTCTTCAGAGAAAATAGCACGAGAAAGGTGGAGATCGTTGTCCTTTGAGGATTGATCTTCAACAAATGGAAAAATGTCTTCATGGAAGACTACATCTCTACTTATTAGGAATTCTCCTGTAGAAGGTTGAAAAACACGATACCCCTTCTGAAGATTTGGATATCCCATGAATATGCACCATTGGGCGTGAGGACTCATTTTGTCCCGAGGGCCTACCGCAGTGACGTAGCATAAACACCAAGATATTCTTAGGTGATCCATTTTTGGCTTCTTCCGAAATAGGACTTCGAAAGGACTTCGACCATTTAACACCTTCGTTGGCATTCGATTGATTAAATACATTGCCGTGATCATGCAATCTCCCCAGAAGTTATTTGGGATTGAAGCCTTAAACTTCAATGCACGTGCCACTTCTAGAATATGTCGATGCTTTCATTCCACTACTCCATTTTGTTGTGGAGTATATGTGCACGAACTTTCATGCAAGATGCCATAGGATGAAAATAATGATGCGCATTCATGATTGAAAAATTCTCTTCCATTGTCTGTCCTAACCCGCTGGACAGTCTTTCCAAATTGGATCTTTGATAAGGAAATAAATTCCTTTAAGTGAGATAGAGCCTAACCCTTTGTTTGCATAAGGAAGATCCACGTTGTTCGGGAATGATCGTCAACAATGGTAAGAAAATATCTTGACCCATCATGATTAGGATTATGATATGGTCCCCATACATCAACATGAATAAGTGAAAAGGCATTAGTGGAACGACTCATACTAATTGGAAAGGGTGCACATGATTGTTTTGCAAGAGGGCATATATGACACTGAGAGTAAGGAAACAAAGCACTATGTCCCATTCAAGAATGCAAAAGGAAATTTTTATCATTGGTAGTGACATTACACAATGACTGCTTATTGGAGGAAACTTGAGATAAATCTAAAGTGCTTGGAATGCTAGTCCAGAAAAATAGTCCATCAGAATGGTTACCCCAGCCCATCAGTTTCCCAGTCGAAAGGGCCTGAAAGAAATAGATATCAGAATTGAATAAAATTTGGCAAGAGTTTTCTTTGCAAGCTCTAGACACGAAGATCAGATTGAACTGGAAATTTGGCATAAAGAGGACATTTCTCAGGGTTATTTGAGGGTTAAGGTTCACAATTCCTATAGTAGTCACATAGGCAGTATTTCCATTTGGCAACTTTACAGAAACATGAATACTTAAATTTTCGTGAATAACAGAAAATAAGCCCTTATCACAAACAATATGATCACTAGCCCCTGAGTCGATTATCCAAGAATTCCGAGAAATAGAATTTATCCGGCAATAAGAAATACCTGAGAAGCTACTCCCTTTGTTGGAAATGTCCATTTTTTGCAAGGCTTGCATAATTTCTTGATATTGCCCTTGAGTGATAGGCTGATCAATATTTGAAGCTGAGGTTTGATAAGCTGCAACCGAAGACTCCTTCCCCTGTTTTCCTTTTTCACCGGGCTTGCCGTGTAATTTCCAGCAATTATTAATGGTTTGGTGGGGTCGCCTGCAGCATTCACAAAATAACTTAGCTTTTTTTCCTTTTAAATTTTGCCCATACGCCTTTGGACTCGTGGAAAAAAAATGGACCGTTGGATCCCTTAAGGACAGCTGCATGCCCACCATCCAATCCTAATGAAGGATCGCACCTTTTCCAGCCGTCAGATCGCGCCTCACAATCCTGACCATCCATCTCAGGTGCTTTAAAAACATGTGGAATCCCAAACCCTAGCTCATCTAGCCGCATCCCTGTTTCTGGAGTCTTCTCACGATTCTGGTTCCGTTCCTTCTCACGACGAGCAGCGGGCAACCCACGAGCAGCCAAGGCCAACGTCTTTGCACCTCTCGCATGCTCCGTTGCCGTGAGTCTCTGGCTATCTTCTTGAACGGCCAACTAGAAGATGCGGCCGAGCGATGGCATAGGTTCCATGACTAAGATCTGAGATCTAAAGGTCAGGTAAGAATCGTTTAAAATGAGCAAAAACCGAGTAACCTTTTCTCTGTCCCGTATCGCCTTGTACTGTTGCAAAGTGCTCTCGGGTCCTTCGAGTTTTTCTTATGTTGCCTCCAGTTCGTTCCAGAGGGCCGATAATTTGTTAAACACGGCTGTGATGCTCATATTACCCTGTTTGAGTTCGGAAAGGGCTTGAGTCAAGGAAAACAATTTTGCACGGTCTAATTTTCCATACATTTCCCGTATATTGTCCCACATCCTCTTCGGATCTTCTGTGGGTGGTAGTCCGGCTGCAATTTCGAGGCTGATGCAGTTCCCAATCCACGTTCTCACTAGTTGATTACATTTCTTCCATTGCCTCGCCATCCTTTCGTATGCCGGAACGGGAATAGAACCATCTATAAAACCCTCTTTATCTTTAGTAACGAGAGGGCTCGACGAAATTCTTGTGCCCAAATTGAGTAGTTCTCAGATCCCCTTGGTTGTTGGCTAATAAGCCGTATCTCCGATCCATCGGTGGTAGATACGTACAATGGGTCACCAAGTTCTGGCCGACCGGGAACAACTAAAAATGGGTACGGCAAAAATCCGGGTCTCACCGTCAGGTAGGTATTTGGACCCATTCCCGAATTAAATGACCCACTAGATAATCCCACATCTTGATTTACAGACCCGTACTTGTGCTTGCCCCGCCTATGGTTGGCGAGCCATTATCGGGCTGTGTATTTCCTTCGGAAATTTGAGCTCCGGGCCATGGAGCACTTGAGCTTGTCCCGTAGTACCATGGGCTGGGCTGAATAGGAACGGGTACCCACTGGTATGGTTGACCCGCCATGGCCTAACCCGATGTGGTTTGGCCTGGAATGGGTTGCCCCAGACCGGGCTGCCATGGAAAAAAACCCGCATTTGGTTGAATTTTGGCGGCTTCAGTAGGTAAGTTCACAGTAGAACTTTGATTTTCTTCTTCTATGATACACATTCCAGTAGATGCCGGTTGGTCTTCTGCCATGGTGTGACGGTAAGAGGTTCATTTTCTTCACTTGCTCTTTTTCCTTAGAAACTGATTCCTACGCCGGGGTGCTAACGTTGTTTTGCAAGTTAGCGTGTTCTTAAAAAATTCTGGCAAGCAATCAAGGAGGAGAGGTGCGGAAGCTGAATCAGAAGCGAAGCTCACTCTGATACCATGAAAGAACGCAAGGAAGAACAAGGAAAAAGTAGAGGAAATTTTGTATATTCTATTCCTTACGTCAATAATGTACAATGCTCTACAATTATAGCACTAGGCATGTACAAGAAAATGGAAATAAAGAATATTACAAATCAAATCCTATCTTAGATTGATATTAATTGATTTGCTGTATCAATCTAAATATTGTACAAATCCACAGGATTGCATATCTTTCAACAAAGACTGTGTGTAAATTCAAACATAATGATTTCTAGATAATATTTCTAATTCTAGAAAGGACATATAGACCCGTTTGGTATAACCTCATTCAAAATGTCAATGCATAATTTTGTATTAAAAAAATATAATTCTTCAGAGAAAAAAAGAATTAATCAATGTCATGCATCTCTTATTTTTTTGCGACCAAAATCAAGAAAAACTGATGTTCCTTATTTTCACGGGATTGATGTAAACAATTTATACGTGAAATCTTCATCCTTTGATTTATTTAAAATTTTAAAAATTAGAACTGGGCTCATCGTAGTAATAGCACATAAAAAAACGACGGTCCTGCCATAGTAAGAGAATACCCAACGGACAAAAAGGACTGGGTAAACGATGAATATTTTAGTAGAAATTGCGGATCCATAAGTCAAGCTGCATTAATGGCATCATAATCTGTAAGGTGTTGAAAAGGTTTATCAAGCTAGGTAGGGTAAGTTATGGCTCAAGAGAAGTAGCAAATCAAGAAATCACCCGTTCAAGCAAAAAAGCCAATTCATGTTGCTTATAAAAGAGAACTAAAACAGAAATTACTCTTGCTTAAGGTATTTGTGAAAGTGGACAGCAATGATATGAGTAAACGATTTGAAGTAGCCTGACTTGGCAGAGTGCAAACAAATAATGCAATACCCATTGTCCCAACCATTTCTGATGCATGCTTCACCTCAGCTGCAGCATCCTTAAGTGAAAGTCCAGCTGCAGCCGCTGTCCAGCAACCTTATACTCACAAATGGAAGCAAATAATCATATATCAGTATACTATCCACTTTCACCAACCCATAAAAGTAGAGCAAGGAGTGTGGAGTCTCTTGACAACAATGAACCATAGACATTGCAAAATGCATGAAAACTTCAGAACAATAAAATCAGAAAAGACATATCCTTCTAACTTTCTTAATTTTATAATTTAATAACTTTCTACCAATTGATTCACCGGAACAGGAGCTTTCTAAATTAAAGACCAATCACACCACGAGACTATGAGAGCATGTAAGGTTTAAGTAGTCACTCGAATAGATGAAAGTGAAAGCGGCAAAAACTAAACATAGACAAGCGTGGACTATGAGAACGGGGGAAAGAAAAGATTCCTGTGTAACGCCACAAGGGACATTAAAGCACAACCTTTCAGAGAGGTAAAGACCACAAACCTTGTGAACTAGGATAGTCCCAGCCAATTCTCTCCTCCTGCCTATGCATAGAGAGGGAGCTAAAGCACAATCATCTCCGACAATCATCACCTGTAACGAGGCATAGCCCTCTGACACAAGTCTCTTAAGAATACATTAAAATCACACTACAAGTAATCACAGGGAAGTACCCCAACTATGTTACCTTCGGATTTAGTATGCTCAGCAGCCAATCCGAAGTTCAAGCAATCACCGGTATAATTCTAGAAAAGAGAGATTGTAATACTTCTTCCGTTGGATCTTCTGTTTTGGACAGATATTACGGTGGGCAATAAGTACTCATGGTCTATGCGGTTGCTAGAACTCCCCATATTTCTGTGGCAATAGAGATGCACGTTCACCAAATTTTCAGTTTTTATTTTTGAAATCCATCGAATCAATCGAACTAAAATAAGATCTCTAACATGTCACAAGATAAGGGTTTGGAGAAACCCTTAATTGACTCAATTTTTACATTTACGGGTGATCCAATAGTTTCAGTTTATCAAGAACTTTTATTGCGGATGCTGGTCTAGAGGGAGGAGCCACATGTCCGCTGCCACTGGTGGTGGCCTTAGCCGACCTCCGCCTCCGGCCCCTACTACTCGTCCGCCTCAAGCTCCTACTAGCATTACCTCTACTCCACTACCAAGACCCTCTATTGGTTCTTTGGAGCTTCGGCTTTAAGCAGCCGCTTTGGTTGGCCATCTACTAACGATACTACTTCTCAACTAGGGTTACAAACTTCTACCGGAGCTTCGGCTTTGGTGGCCCAATCGTTGAGTTGGGTCGGCCATGGCCGAACCCCTAGCAGTACTGGTGCTTCCTCATTTCCAGACAATAAGAATTTCCTTGGCTTCTACATCCCTCGGCATTACTTAGAAATCATTAACTTTTAGAGCAACTAGCCGGAAGCCCGGGCATTCTGGGGAGTGAAAACCCGCATGTGCATAGGATCAGGGTCAAACACAATGGACCTTATGCAATTGTATTTCCCATGATGCCCCTTTCAACCATCTCTCCCAAACTCCCTAGACGTCTCCTGTCCCGGTGATCGAAATATGTTCTCGCGCAGGCACAATCAATTTCTCTCACAAAAATCCCTAGATGCCTCCCATTCCCTTGATCAGTTCCCTCTTCCAGAACATTCTCGCGCAGTTGATTGCAACCAATATGTTGATTCATCCTTCAAGCAACCGTGGAGGCTTAGGAGGAGGATGGGAACTAAGGGGATTTCCCACCCTCGAAGTTATTGGCGATAGGAGAGCTCGATTTAGATTACTCAGAGGTGGGTGCTCTTTCCCTGGAGATGCAGGGCAGATAGTACTCGTGCGTGGGAGGTGCAAGTGACAAGGTCAATGCGAAAGAAACTAGTGTTCCGGGATATCGCCTTTTCGATTCAGTGCATTGTTGCGGCAAATGGGGGCACAATCAGCAAAGAGATGATGTAGTTTGTCTCCTCATTGTCTCTTGATGGTTTTAATTGGTGATGGGCTTAAGGCCCGTCTGCCCATGCTGGGCCAAAAGGCCCGACACACGGGAATAGAGCCCGTGGATGGAGGGACATATAAAAGGGAGGAGAGAGAGAGAGAAGACACCTGTTGGAACATAACGTACGTCTTCTCCTCTCCTGCGCGCTCTCGCTCTCCAAAAAGACAAAAAGAACAGTAAGGCAAACGGCATCGTTCTTCTTCCCTTCAAGGCGCCATCGGATCAAACAGGACCAGGTTTTCTTCCTCTAATCGGCGTCGGTGTCTAATCTGTGGCTAACAAGGTACGCTCGAATCCGTGGTGTGCTTTAGGATCGGTGATACGTGATTTTCCGGGCTTCGCTTCCGCATTGATTTAGGGGTTCGATTCAGTGTCGAATCCGGTTTTCGGGGATCCGTTATTCCCAACATTGGTATCAGAGCCCTAGTTCACGTTTTCTCGATCAATTTGATGTTTTTTGATTGATTTTTCGCGAAAAATTTTCGGCCGTACGGATCGGGGCGAGAAATCCCGACACCCGAGCGTTGTTCGGCCATTTTTCTGAGTTTTCGTAAGTCGAAATCGTTTTCTGAATACATGGGGAGAAAGGCGACGTCAAGACGAGTCCGACGACATGTCGCACGCGGCGGGAGACGCCGCCGCACGGCGCCGCCCGGCGCGTGCGCCACACGCGCCGGTGACGAATTGGCACGTGCGTGCCGGCGACCGGCGAAACGGCACGCGCCGGTCGGCCAATCGACGCGTGCTGACGTCACTCGCTGACGTCATCGTGACGTCACCCAACGGTCGGTAACCGTCGGGATGACGTCAGCGCCGACAACGGTTGGCCGGCCGGTCACCGGCCGGCGACCCGACCCGACCCAATCAGCCTGGCGCATGCTGCGCATGTGTTGGCTGACGTCTGCGTGACGTCAGCACGCTCACGCGCGAGGCACGTGCCGGCGTGACGTCAGCCAGCGCACGCGCGCGGCTCGTGCGGTCGGTTCGTCCGACCGGCACGGCCGGTCCGATCGGCCCGACCGGTCCGTCCGGTCCTACTGGTCCACTGACCCGCGCGCCCTTTGACAGTTGACTGACCGTTGACCGTTGACCAACCGTTGACCGTTGACCCGCAAAAAAAAAAAAGAAAAAAAAAGGAATTTGTTTCTTTTTCAGTCATGCCTATGTGGGTTATAAGTAATCCATTTTTAATTCTGCATTTGTTGCATGAATTTTGGAAAATTATGTATTTTCCCTTATATTTATTATGGATTATAAGTGATCCATTTTTAGTTCGCATTTGTTGCGGGAACTATGATGCGTTATGCAAGGATACCGCAATCCAGAGAACGGACGAGGGAAATGCAAGACTTAAAAAGGCTGATGTCGAATTAGCTAATTATCGGTGGCATGATGGTGATTTAGTATCACATGTGGTCGGGGTCAATCGGATGATACAGAAATCATCGGAATGGTTATCTTATGCCGGATTTTGAGAAGGTGTCGGCTTTGATGAACACTCTTCCACCTGAATGGCAAGCAGTGTTGGATCGGTTATGGGAGGTCAACGTGGTCCCGGGTTATAAGAGACTAGTGGAAGCTTTTGTAAGAGAGTACTGTAGGATTGAGTTGGCCAAAACTTCAACCCTTAGGTTGAGCGCCACATGGCGCAGAGTGAATGCGCCTTGGTGGCGACATGAATGCTCTCCAAAAGTTTTTCCATGGTTGGCAAATGTGCCTTCAGTTTTCTCAGATGTTTTGACTAATAGATTAGAAGGGACATTCCCTATTTATTTCTATGATTAATTATGTAATGTTTACTGCCTGATTGTTGTTGATGTAGCAACCGACATTTTAGTTGTATTATGTGAAAGCACTGTTATTCTATTGGATGTTAGATAATATTTGCTTTCTTTTACTGCTGGTTGTTGTGGGTAATTAGCTGTGGGTAGTAATAGAAGTTTTTGTAACTTCATAGAATTTATTTGCATAAGATAATTATATTAATAAAAATTTTGAGTTAGGATTTTTGAAGAATGATTGGAAACATAGTGACATTTTGATTCTGAAGCCTTACTTGAAAATATTAATTAATATGATGGGTCTATGCAAATAGGGATGCATAAATGATAGGCATTAATTATTCGTGCATGTATGGCTGATGTATTCAGAACGATGGTTCAGCAACTAAGAATGTAATTGCTGATATGAACGGCAACAATTGTGAAATATTGAATATGAAGATTCAATATGTGCTGAAAAAGCAAGAAGCACTAGAAGCTCTTGACCATGTTATGGAAGATTTTGAGGATGTTGTGCGCCACGTTGAGCTGGTAGAGGACCGCTTGACGGCATGTGAGCCGAAAATAGATATTTGCAATGCTGGTTCTAGCTCAGAAAGGGCTTTGTGCTCTAAGCGCAAGTGTATTGATTCGTTCAATATGTGGGAAAGCAAAGGATCAAGTCCTTATTGCAAGAAATCAAGAGTTAACCAACACAAGAGAGGAAAACGTCCTCAAGTGAAGAAAATGTCAAGGGTGAGATGTTACAATTGTGAAAAGAGAAGTCACTATGCTCGCGACTGTCGTGAGCCAAAGAAGGTATACACCTCTTGTACATTTGAGAATTTTGCTTATGTGTCAAGTTCTGCATTATAGGCTGAATCCAACCCTTTGTGGAATGTAGATTCAGGAGCGACAGACCATGTAGCAAAGGATAGAGGATCTTTCGTGGAATTCCGACGATACCAACTGGAACTAAGTGGATCTATATTGGAAATAACTCCAGAGCTGAAGTTAAAGGGATTGGCACCTGCCAATTGAACATGCATGGTGGACGCATCTTGATGTTCTATATGCTCGGAGATTCGTCAAAATTTAGTGTCTGTCTTAGTGTTGGTTAAGCTTGGTTTTAGTGTGAACTTCCATAATAGAGATGTAGATTTGTATTTGGATACAAACTATTATGGTTGTGGTCACTTTCTAGATGGTTTTATTGTACTAAATGTTGACTGTGGTGATGTCAATATGTTATTCCCTTGTTTCACGTCTTCTACCTTATATGATAATGATGTGAATATGGTGGCATGCTAGACTTGGTTATATAGGCCAACAACATATGAATAGACTAGCTAAAGAGGGCTTGTTGGGCAATATTGAAAAAGTCGATTTGTCCATATGTGAGCATTGCCTAGTAGGGAAAATGACAAGGAAACCATTTGGAAAAGGTAAAAGAGCTGAATTTCTTCTGCATTTAATCTATTTGGGCGTCTGTGGTTTAATGAATGTGAGAGGAAGGCAATGGGCTGTTTATTTCATCACTTTTTTATAGATGATTATACTCGAGTCGGATATGTCTATTTGATTTCTCATAAATCTGAAGTATAAGTTGTTTCAGAAGGTTTATGAACCTGGCAGAAAATCAATTAGACAAGAAAATAAAGGTATTTAGATCCGATCAAGGTTGAGAATATTTATCTGATAAGTTCAGAAAATTATGTGATGAAAAAGGAATAGAAAGATAGTTGTTTATTCCATATACTCCTCAACAAAATGGTGTTGCAGAGAGAATAAACAGAACCCTACTGGAATGGTTAGGTCCAAGATGGCGCATACTAACTTACCTATCACTTTTTGGAGTGATGCGTTGTTAACTGCTGCCTATATACTTAACCGGGTGCCTTCCAAATCAGTTATTTCCACTTCATATGAGTTATGGACAGTTAGAAAACCGGACTTAATTTTTCTTAAGCCATGGGGTTGCGCTGCCTATATTCATGAGTCCTCTCACAAGTTTGGGAAATAGGGTCCCAAAGGAAATAAGAGTATTTTCATGAGATACTGCGAACACTCGAAAGGGTATGTGTTCATAGGTGAGCAGGAAAGTGGGAGTATAACTGAATTTGAATCACGAGATGTCACATTCTTAGTGGATAAATTTCCTAAGAAGGGCGAAATAGGGGAAGATTACTTCCTATTTTGAAATCTTGGATTAAGATAATGATATTAGTGGAATTCGTCCAAGTGGGAGTAATATGAGAAGTGATGAATTAATTTCAACTCATTCTCAATTGCAACCACCTAATGTGACGACATCATCATTACCTAATCCAAGTGGGAGCATTATGGGGAATGATGTGCTAAGTGTACAATCTCACATACGGTGAACAAGTCGCCAAAGTATTCCCCGTCGATGTTTTGACATTGAAAGGGAAACTTTTATGGTTGCTCCACAAGATGAGGATGAGCCAAGAAATATTAATGAGGCTCTGAATTGCCCTAATAAGAAAAAATGGATTCATGCAATGAAAGAGAAAATGGAGTCAATGAAATCAAACCAAGTCAAGGAACTGGTTGATCTTCCAAAAGGACACAAAGCTATTGGGAACAAGTGGGTTCTCAAAATAAAGCGAAAGGCTGATGGCTCGATAGAAAGGCATAAGGCTCGCATTGTGGCAAAGGGGTATAATCGACAGGAAATAATTGATTATGAAGATACGTTTTCACCTGTAGTAAGATTTACCTCGATTCGCATTATTCTGGCAATAGTGGCTAATCTGGATCTTGAGTTACATCAGATGGATGTAAAGATTGCTTTCCTCAATGGAGAATTAGAGGAAGAAATATATATGGAACAACCTGCTGGTTTCATAGTAAAAGGCCAAGAAGAAAAAGTATGTCGACTTTTGAGGTCGATATATGGTCTTAAGCAGTCATCAAGACAATGGTATATACATTTTTATAATACCATAATGGCATATGATTTTAAAATGATTGATGAGGATCATTGTGTATATATCAAAATATCTAAGGATCAATTTGTGATCATATCATTATATGTTGATGATATACTGATTACCGGAAGCAATATGGAGTTGGTTAATACTGTCAAGAGATGGTTGTCTTCTAACTTTAAGATGAAGGATATGGGTAAGGCTGCATACACTCTTGGAGTTAAGATTTCAAGAGATCGTTTTGAAGAGATCGTTGTCTCTTTCGCAAGAATCATATATAAATAAGATTCTTGAACGATTTCGTATGCAAGATTGTAAACCCATAGACACTCCTATTGCAAAAGGTGAATGATTGAGCCATAGACTGTGTCCAATGACTCCACAAGAGAAGGAACAAACGAAATATGTTCCTTATGCTAGTGCTGTTGGGAGCTTGATGTACGCTATGATGTGTACAAGACCTGGCGTATATTTTGTAGTTGGAATGGTGAGTAGATACCAATCCAATCCAGGTCCAGCACAATGGAAAGCCGTTAAAAGAATACTAAGGTATCTAAAGGGAACTGCTGATTATACGCTGAGTTATAAAGGATCTGCAACTCAAAGGCTATTCTGATGCTGATTGGGGGAGGAGATTTAAATGAAAGGAAATCTACCTCTGGATTTGTTTTCTTACCAAATAATGGCACCATATGTTGGAGCAGTAAGAAAGTGTATAGCCTTGTCCACGATGTAAGTTGAGTTCGTGGCATTATCAGCAGCAGTGTAAGAAAGTGTTTGGCTTAAGAGATTTTTAGATCATTTAGGTGTTATTGGAAGTGCTGCAGATCAATTGTTGGTTAATTGTGATAGCCAAGCAGCAAAAGCGTACACCAAAGATCCAAAATATCATGACAAGACCAAACATATAGATAACAAGTATAATTTGTTATGGATATGGTTGCATGAAAAGATGTGAACTTAGAGTACATAATACGCATAGAATAGTAGCAGATCCTATGACAAAGCCAATACCTAGAGATGTGTTTTGTGGTTATATGAAATCTCTAGGATTGCGTAGAGACTGATGTACTGAATATTGTATTTTCCCTAAGTGTTCACATTTGATGAATTTGTGTTTTCATCATTAATGCCTATGAATCTTTGTTTGATCTTTATGCATCTTAATGCTTAGTGCATTACTTTAAGTTGAGAAGTATGTCGGACAGATATAAGATTAGCCCACTCACACGGGTAATCGCCTCTATTTACCATGTGAAAAATAGAGATGAGACTGTTTTTAAGCTTATTATCTAGGTGATAATCGAGAGCTCAAGCTTAAAACACGTATGTTGCCTTAACTGAGTGTTAAGATGAGGACATAATACTTACTATGTCCGAAAGTAAAATACCCCACATGTTTTACTTTATCTGTCTAAGATGCCAGATGTGAGTTTTGATGAATTTTGTGAATGAGTAGATACGTGAACTCAAGTTAGACATTGGGTAGTCTGAACTATCATATGTACGATATAGAAGGTGTAGACATACGCTCCATGGGAAAGGAGTTAATACCGTAATACGTATTTCATACTACGTATGCATAAGACGACCAATAAGAGTGACAAAAGTTTGATCTCAACTTTTATGTCGTGTGAGACTCTTGAGGAAGAGAGTTCCTCAATTTCCTAGTCCCCTCATGACTCTTACTTATTCTCAAGATTTCTATTTAGTGTTTGCTATCTTAGGATGTTGCCAATAGTCATGAGTGATTCGTTCTAATGGGACATTTCTAGAAAAGCAAGCTGAACTGAAATTGAGAGTTTGAAGGAAAGAGGAAGATCGAATTTGGAGAATCACATTGTAGTTTTGTATTCACCGGTTAACCAATTATGACTGTCTTTGGGATAATCATAATTGTGAATATAATATATATATATATCATTGTTTAAAAGAGATCAAGAGAGATGTAAAATGTGATCGATCGATCTAGGGTACTGCATACTAAATCTACTCGGAGTGTGACGCCCATTATGAGCTGCTATATATTCCTAACAGATGTATAGCAACGAGCTCTCAAAGTATGTTGGTCGCACGGATTATTCACCAGTATGAATGTTGAAGAGAGGTAAAGAGAATCCTGTTTAGCCCACCATGTGCGAGTGGGAGATGATGGTTTTAATTGGTGATGGGCTTAAGGCCCGTCCGCCCATGCTGGGCCAAAAGGCCCGGCCCACGGGAATAGAGCCCGTGGATGGAGGGACGTATAAAAGGGAGGAGAGAGAGAGAGAGAAGACACCTGTTGGAACATAACGTACGTCTTCTCCTCTCCCGCGCGCTCTCTCTCTCCAAAAAGACAAAAAGAACAGTAAGGCAAACGGCATCATTCTTCTTCCCTTCAAGGCGCCATCGGATCGAACAGGACCAGGTTTTCTTCCTCTAATCGGCGTCGGTGTCTAATCTGTGGCTAACAAGGTACGCTCGAATCCGTGGTGTGCTTTAGGATCGGTGATACGTGATTTTCCCGGGCTTCGCTTCCGCATTGATTTAGGGGTTCGATTCAGTGTCGAATCCGGTTTTCGGGGATCCGTTATTCCCAACATCTCTCAAATCCCTAATATCGTAAATGGCCTCCTCACTGTCCCTGCCAACCCCATTAAGGACGCTTTGTGGAATTTGGAGATTCAGATTCGGAAGATATTTTGCATTATAGGTTCTCGCCCATCCCCTACATTCTTGAGGATGTTGCTTGAAGTGACCATCAGATTGACTAAGTCTCTCCCTCTCTCGATAGTCATTTCATCTAGTGTTAGGTATCCTGTTAATATTCTGTTCTTGTAATATTTGTAGGCTAAATAGCAGGTCCTTGGTATCCATTCGAAGAAGACATTCAACTCCAAAGTACTCAAACTGCAAAAGCAAACTTCTCAAGGAATCATTAAAATCTCCTCTTACATTTGCAAGGTGAGCTTCCTCATATTTCTCCTCTTCGCTATGCCTAGATCAACAACTAGTCCATGGAAGCAAGGAGAGCAATGAAAAATTAGTTGATATGCCATGAGGTATTATCTCCATTAATAATCATTTAGATGATGAATATTGATTGGAAATATTTGGATTTGTTCATTTTTTTTTTAATTTAAGAAATAAAGCTGATATAGAAAGTAGATCCTAGTAAGATCACAAATCACGAAAGGAACACATCAAAGTTATTCCTCCTTTGTGTGAAGGTAATCCTGTCGAGGTTGCATAATTCCATGGATTAGACTTCTACTTGCCCAATAAATCGAGTTTAGTACCCCACCATTTCCTTACCTGATGGTTTGGTGCCGCTCACGTGCTGCTGCTGTCACTATATCATTCTTTATAACTTTTTTAGTTTGCTGACGCGTGTCTCCTTCAGCATGCGTTGACTCTCTTATATAGTCTTTGATATCCTGACTAATCGTTAAAAAAATCTCTGTGCAGGTGTTTAGGGAATTTTTGTAGTCCAAAGGCTTCATTGAAATACATACAACGAAATTTATAGGTGGAACGAATCAAGTAGGTCCTGCTGCTTTTAAGTTGAACTATAATAGGATGCAAGCGTACTTAGCTCAATCTTCACTGTTCAATAAGTCCATGGCTATCTTTGCTAATTTTAAGTGTGTCTTTCTAGTTAACAATGCTTTAAGGGCTAAACCTTCTAACACATCAATACACCCGATACTTAGTGTCGAAAGGGAAATAATGAAGCAGTATTCTAAGGTGGGTTCGGCATTTTTTGCATTAATATTGTGCTTTAGTCTAGTTTTGTGAATCATTTGTTTGTATGCATATAATTGATATTGTTGAGGAATTATTCATCAATATTTGATTCTTTGAATGAGATACGCGAGAAAAATCTCTATGATATTCGATATCCTGATACGCAATTGAAGGTATATGGCGCAATGGCATGATGTAGAATATTGTTGAAGGTACATTCTTTGTACCCGTATATTTCCCTTTTTGTTTTTTAGATTTTCATCTATGTTGTTATAAGATGGAAGTATGATTCATCGTCGTTATACCAATGTCTTCTCATATTATATTAATGCTCATGACTTGACTGTGCTTGACATTGTTTCAATTATGAGTTGAATTTTTGTTGTGCAATATTGAATTTTTATTGTGCTCAGGATGCCTCGAATTTGCTAACATTATTTTTGGCACTTACGCCCAACCTGGGCTTTAGATATTGAGACTTGAAAAAATATTTGAGGAAGTTGAAGGAGGATGAGGTAACCTCAATCTTTCACATGAGGAAACAAAGGATGTATCAAAAGGATGGGTTTTAGGGTTGAGAACATGCAACGCCACATCTCCATCAATTGCTAATTAGTACGAATTTTGCCATTAATTTGATCAAACTTTGACCGTCCATAACTTTTCTGTCCAACATCCTATTCATTCGATTTTTACACTAGCGGAAAGCCCGCGGCCCGACATGGTGAAAAATGGCCCAATAAGCACTATTTAATTTTTTAATTTGGAGGCATCTCGCAAGGAGAAGAGATTATTCAAAGCGACTATAAAGTGGGTCAATCAGTACAATCTTTATCATCTTAGTAGCTACTTGAATTGCTTGCCGCAAATAATACAAACTCTTGATCTAGTCCTTAAAAGTAATTAAATTTTTAGTATGATCATCATCATCTTGGTAGCTAATTGGATTGTCTGCCATATATAATATAAGTCGTTGATAAGGCAGCCAATTGCCTACCAAATTTTGATCATTCGTAACTTTTTCATCCAATATCCCGTTCATTCAATTTTTACACTAACGGAAAGCTCACGTCACGAACATTGTGAAAAAAAGGCTCAGAAAGCTCTTGATATGGTCCTTAAAGTTACTCTCCATTTGAAAAGTACTTAAATTTTTAGTACATTTGACTAGGTATTGTTGTTGATACTCGCATTTGCCACCCCATTGAATTTGATTTTTACTTAATATTAAGGTGACACCCATCTCTTTTATGCGAGGCGAAATGCATCGCCTAGGTGACTGGGTGGTAGCTTCCATGGATTGGCCACAAGTGACGAAATATAGAGCCCTTGTTTATGCACAAGCTCACTGAAAAGAAATCATTATGGATTTGAATAGCCCTAAACAGACCGTAGAGGGGGAAGATGACGGAATGATCTACTGAGTATAAACCTAAGAGGATAATATTCTATAGATGATGTACTTTATTGTTGTACTAAAATAGGTAGCTTTGTTTGTCATTGCCATTGAAGCTTCATTATCACTGTAGGGATGGGGTCTCGGACAATCAATTCTCTGAAGTTATTCTCAATAAAATATAGGCAATTTGCCTAGTGCTTTAGTGGGGATTAGGTTGCTCATCATCTTTCCTATTAAGTAGATCTTAGAGTCATTTTTCCAGTTATAACTTGAGCCAGTTTTGTCATGAGCTTGTAAGTCACTTAAGATGTGCATGACAAAATTTCTAAAATAGAAATCAATTTCTATTCTATGGACGAGTTTCTCAGCAAAGAAATGTGTTTGATAACGATTCAAAATTTCTATTTCTAGAGTAAAATTTCGTTTGATAAGAGAATAAATTTTTTATTTCTAGGAGCGGTAACGATCGGCATTCGGTAGCTAGAGTCTGACGTTCGACGATCGGCGTCCGATGGGTGGTCAGAGTCCAACGTCCGGCGGCCGAAGTCTGAAGTTCGGCGTCTAGTGTCCGACGTCCGGAGGCCGACGACTGGCAGCTAGTGGCGAGTGGCCAATGGCTAGAGTCCGGTGGCTGGCGATGGGGGGCCAACGGCCGAGTCCAAGAACCGATGGCGAGTGGCCAACGGCCAGAGTCCAACGGCTGGTGACCAGTGGTTGGCGGCAGGTGGCCAATGGCGGAAGTCCGACAATCGACATCCGACGGCTGGTGGTGACCGATGGGCAGTCGGCGGGGGACGTTCGGTGGCCGGTGGTGGGCCTCTGGTGTTGGTGGTTGCTGACGAGCGGCCAACAACCGATGAACACCGGATATTCGGTGGCCGGTGGTCAGTGACGAGCGGCTGGAGTTTGGTGGCTAACGGTCGGCGTTCGATGGTTGGCGGTTGGTGGTGAGCAGCTGACGACTGGGGCCAGTGGTGGAGGGCCGGCGACTGGCGACGAGCGTTCGGCATCCCACGGGCGGCGGGTGGGCGACGGGTGATGATGAGAGTGAATTAAGAAAATTTTGATTTCTCATTTCTGATCCAAAAATAGAAAAGTTAAAAATTTTAACTTCTAATTTCTACTTCAAATCTATTTTTGGAATAAAAATTTGTTCCAAAAATAGAAAAATGAAATTGCATTACCAAACAAATTTCCATTCTAAATCTGTTCCGAGGAATAGAGAAATGGATAAATAGAAAAATAGAAATGTTGTCATGTGTGCCCTTAATTATAGGCCACAAATTACCTTCATTGTGGTGAAAAAGAGGCACCACACACTCCTCTTTCTTGAATGAGAGAGTTCAAGCAATATACTACATGCTATGATACTTTTCTTGTTAATTTATTGAAGTGAGTCAGTTTTTCAAGTGCTTTAAAGTTTTTAGTATGTTTTATGAGGTACCATTGTTGATACTAGCATCCACCACCGAACTGAATTCAATTTTTTCCTACATTAGCCTTGCCGGGATGCCAGGAAAATTTGCATTTGCTAGAACCTTAAACTATCCAAATTTCTGTGGCAATAGAAATTCATGTTCACCAAATTTTCAGTCTTTCCCTTATATACCATGAAGAAATTTAGGAAAAATTACTCTGAGTTTTTGTTCTCCAGAGAATATATAATTACATGAGGCATCTAGCCTTTTTATAACTACTGTTTAGCTAATTATTTGCGCTAACTACCGAAGCAAAAATCCCAATATACTAGCCACAAATCTGGTTAGTATCTACTAGTTGTAAAAAAAAAAAAAAACCCCTAAAACGTATAAAACAAATTCCTAAAAGCTAACAAACAAAATCTGAAAAATTTGGAAACAAAATAACCACACTTCTACTACTAACTAGAAAATCCGATTATGATTTTCAACACTCCCCCTCAAGCTGGGTTATGAATGTCTATCATACCCAGCTTGCACCTTAGTTCTCGAAACTATTTTTGGATAAAACCTTGGTCAGTATGTCCGCTGTTTGATAATTGGTTGGAACATACGAGAGCTTCAAGATTCCTTTCTCGAGTTTTTCTTTGATGAAATGTCGATCGATCTCCACATGCTTTGTTCTATCATGATGAATCGGATTCTTGGAAATCTCAATAGCAGTTTTGTTGTCACATAATAATGACATATGATTGGTATTAATGAATCTTAGTTCATTTAAGATTCTTCTTAACCTTATGCCTTCACATATTCCTTGACACATTGCTCTAAACTCCGCTTTAGCGCTGTTCCTAACAACAACGGGTTGCTTCTTGTTTCTCCAAGTAGCCATGTTGCCCCACACGAAGGTACAATATCCTGTCGTCGACCTTTGGTCCATGTTAGATCCAGCCCAATTTGCATCCGTGAATATCTCCACGTTTCTCTCCTCCGTTTTCTTAAAGTAAAGCCCTCTTCCAAGAATTATCTTCAAGTACTGTAAGATTCGAAAAACTACCTGCATGTGCTTCTCTGTTGGTTGGTTCATGTATCTACTAACCATACTTACTGCAAAACCAATGCCTGGCCGAGTATGCGAGAGATAGATTAGTTTGCCAACTAATCTTTGATACATCTCTTTGTCCGTTAATGGTCTTCTTCTTACATCTCGGTTTTATTTGTAAAATCCACGGGTGTGTCAGTTGATTTGCACCCAAGCATACCAGTTTCCTTCAAAAGATCAAGAGTATATTTGCATTGGAAAATTGCAATTCCTTTCCGTGACCGAGTTACCTCCATACCTAGGAAGTTTTTGAGTTGACCTAAGTCTTTAACCTTGAATTCTTCTGCCAAGATATTCTTCAGTTTTCCAATCTCCTCTAGATTGTCACCGGTTAGGATTATATCATCAACATATACAATCATTATTGATCTTCTACCTTCAGCTGACTTCTTGACAAACATTGTATGATCTGTTTGACATTAAGTGAAATTCAGCTTCTTAACGACCCTTGTTAACCTCTCGAACCAAACACGAGGTGATTGCTTTAGGCCGTATAGGGATTTCTTAAGTTTGCACGCTTTGTTGAAGCTCTCTTTAGTGTCAATTCCCGGTGGAACCTCCATAAAGACTTCTTCATCCAATTCCCCATTCAATAAGGCATTCTTTATGTCTATTTGATGTGGGGGCTAGTCCAAGTTAGCTGCAAGGGAAAGCAACACTCGAATGGAGTTTAGTTTGGCCACCGGAGCGAAGATTTCTTCATAGTCTATACTATATAACAGCGTGAATCCCTTAACAACTAGCCTTACCTTGAAACGATCAACACTACCATTAGCATTGTGCTGAACTATAAAAACCCACTTATATCCCACTAATTTCTTCCCAGCTAGCAATTCTGTATATTCCCAAGTATTATTCTTCTCAAGTGCATGAATTTCCTCAAGAACCGTTTTTTTCCATTCGGATTGAGCAAGTGCCTCATGGATTTTCTTGGGAATTTAAATGTTGCTCAACGTGGAAACAAATGCCTTGTATTTGGGAGACAACTTTTCATAAGACACAAAATTGTTAATGGGATGTTGAGTGCACTGTCTCTTCCATTTCCTAAGAGCAATGGGCTGATCAAGATCATCAAGTACAACAAACTTTTCTGAGCTTATAGGAGCATTACCTTCATCTATTGTGGGTCTTGAACTCGGTTCTGTCTCTTGAGCCGACTTTGATGTAGTACGGTCCTCCAACTCCTTTTTAGATTTTCGCCTAGAGTAGACAATTATCTCTTTATTTTTGTCTTGTGTAGCATCTTGAATGGGTAGACACGAAAGACTTTAAGATGTTGGATGACTCTCGAATGTTGGAATGGGTAGACACGGAAGACAAGCAGAATTAGTATTTGTTTTTTGTGACCCGAGTGAATGAAAAGTGTTCCAAAAATAATATTCCTCACAACTCTCCCAATGAATGATATTTTTGGAGTAAAAGGGCCAGTGCTCAAAGAAGGTAACATCCATGGTGGTATAAAAACGCTTTGTTTGTGGGCAATTACTCTTATATCCACTTTGATTTGGAGCTTATCCTAGAAACACACATTTGAGGGACTTAGGATCTAGCTTGCTACAATGTTGCTGATTTATATGAACAAATGCTGTGCAACCGAATACTTTGAGTGGGATATGTGAGGCAAAACGAATATGTGGGTAGGTATGAAGTAGACTCTGAAATGGTGTTTGGAAATCTAGGACACGAGAAGATATATGATTGATGAGATATGTGGCTGTCAACACTGCTTCTTCCCAAAAATGTTTAGGAACATGGGTGGTTAACATAAGAGAACAAGCGACTTCCAAAAGATGCCTATTTTCCCTCTCCACTACTCCATTTTGTTGTGGAGTGTTTGCACAAGAGCTAATATGTATAATATCATGGCTATTTAGATATGACCTGAGCTATGAGTGGAAATATTTTCTCCCATTATCCGTTTTGAAAACTTGGATTTTTATGCTGAATTGGGTTTGGATCATTAGGTTGAAGGTTTGAAAAATTTGGCCAATATTTGATTTTTCTTTCATTAGAAAAAAGTCAAGTGAGTCTTGCATAATCATCAATGAAAGTAACAAACCACCTAGAACCAGAAATGTTATTAACACGAGAAGGTCCCCAAATATCACTATGAATCATGTGAAATGGATGAGAAGACTTATAAGGTTGCAAAGAGTACGAACTGCGAGTATGTTTGGATAATTGACACACCTCACATTGAAGTTTTATTGAATCTTTATTGAACAAAGAAGGTAGCAACCTTTTTAAGTACGAGAAATTTGGAAAACCTAACCTATAGTGCCACAATCTTATGTCACTCTCTTCTTTAGCACGAGATGCTACACATGGCATCTTCTTGTTTTTCCATTCTGAGGCATTAACTCACAGAAGGTAGAGGCCCGCATCCATCTCAACATTGCCAATCGTTATCGCCGAGTTCAAAACCTGAAATTCACATGAGTGTGGGAAAAATTTAGTAGTGCAGCCTAAATCTTTGGTTAACTTGCTAATGGAGAGAAGATTATAGCTGAGTTTGTGAATAAATAATATTGAATTCAGTGTTATATCTTTTGAAATAACCACTGATCCAACACTAGCCACCTTTGAGCAAGAACCATCAACAATTCGAACACTAGTGCCATTTTGACATGGATTGTACTCATTGAACATCGTGATATCTCCGATCATGTGGTCGGATGCTCCTGAGTCTACAACTCAAGAGGTGATTTTCTCTTGTTTAGCACCAAAGACATTTAGAGAATTACCTCATTGAGCTATCGTTGTTGTACTAACCCTTTCTCGATGGGTTGCCTTCTGAACTGATTCTTGTAGCAGCTTTTTTAACATCTCTAGCTGCTCTTTGTTGAAGGGACTTGAATCTACCAAAGTGATTGTTTCGGTTTGGACTATGTTGCTTCTGCTCTCTCGATTTTGAGTAGGATGTGAGGCTGATGGCTTCCAATCATTTGGCCAACCATGAATTTTCCAGCATGTGTCTTTTGTGTGACCCGTCCGTTTGCAATGATCACACCATGGACGACCACCCCTTCGCTGGTTATTGTTGTTTGATTGAGTGCCTTGACTATAGGATGGTTGAGATTCTCGAGCTATTAGAGCAAAATTTGCGGGATTGGTTTGGTTATTTGAAGAACCAAGCATCACCTTTCGCGGAGTCTCTTCTCTCCTGACCTCAGCAAAAACTTCTCATACACTAGGTAGGGGCTTAATGCTCAGAATTCATCCACATACCTCATCAAGCTCTTGATTCAAGCCTAACAAAAATTTGTAGATGCGTTCTCGATCTTGAATTCGCTTGTACCGCTTGCTATCTTCAAGACAACTCCACATCATATCTTCCAGCATGTCAAGTTGCTGCCAGTGACGTATTAGTTGGTTAAATAATCAGTGATAGAAGATTCCCTTTGCCTTAGGTCATGGAGAATGCCCTTGATCTCAAAGATGGCCAATGTGTTATCTTTGTTTGAATAAGTTTCATGAACAGCATCCCAAATCTCCTTTGCTGTCTTGTAGTACATGAAATTCTCCCCTGTTTCGTTTATCATTAAATTCAGCAGCCAGCACATCACCATGTTATTTTCCACCTTCCATGTTCGATAATTTAGGCTCGTGTCCTTAGTAGGGGTGCAGTAGTCTAAGGTCGACCCTGGACCGACCTTGGACCGGCCCAACCTTGTCGGTCCTGGTTCAATTCCCAAGGAGATTGGGTCGGTCCTTGGTCTTGAAATTTCATGACCAACACTGTGCGGGTTGGTCCTCGGTCCTGAGAGTTTTGGGTAGGTCCAACCTAAACCAACCCTGTATATTATATTATATTGTATTATTTATAATTCTTTTATATATTTAAACCTAAGTCAAATGTCTGCTAAAAAAAAAAAAAAAAACCTAAGTAAAATGAATAATGATGTTAAAGCTGTTGACTCCTCAGGCTCACAGTCACAGTCACGAACAAATGGCATCCAAAGGGCGTGAAGTTTATGCCGTAAAGGTCTTCACGGTGTCCTCCTCCACAGTCTAGAGTATGTTCTTCACCGTGAGGACCAAGGAGTCCTCACAGTCACGGACTCGTGACATCCAAAATGGCGTGAAGTTTACGCCGTAAATCTCCTCACGGCTTCCTTCCCAAAAGCACGTTCTCTTCCATTCTGTCTTTTTTGTTCTTCAATTTGCCAAAATCAAAAGTTTCAATATCCCCGCCGCCTCGATTGCCCGTGCCGCTCACCTCGACCGTGCGCCCCACTCGCGCCGCTCGTCGCTCGTTGCTCGCCACTCGCCCTTTGCTATCGTTGCTAGCCTCGCTCAACGCTCGCCGCTTGCCACTCGCTGCTAGCCTCGCTCAACACTCGCCGCTTGCCGCTAGCCTCACTCAACGCTTGCCGCTCGCCAGTTGACACTCGCCCTACTTGACGCTTAACGCTCAACGCTTGCCGCTCACGCTGGTCGCCACGCTTATCGTAGAGTAAATCAGAAGGAAAAAAGAAGAAGCCCTAATTAGAAACCCTAACGCTCGGCTCGCCCTTGCTTTCCGAACACAACTTGGCTAGTGAGTTCTACTTTCTGCTTCATTTGAGATCTTCAATGCTCTTGATTTGTGTTGAATTTTTAATTTTCCATGTTTGCTTTGCGTACGTGATCAGTTTGGCTGGGTATTAGTCCCCGTGACCTCCCCTTTTGGACCCTCGATTGACGGGGGTGATTGCATCCGATGTGTTCTTTCTGGGCTTTTCTTTCCTTTTTTGAAATGAGTTTTAGCTTTGATTGGAGAATCGTGCTCATCATCCATCGTGATTTTAACTGAAGTAGCAATCCAACCGTATTGATGTCATGTTTTTAAAATCTAGATCATTGCATGTTGGAACAATAAGCTCAATAAAGACACGAGCTTGTAATTTGTGAGCTGAAATTAGGTTCAAAGTTTTGCTGGGAAAAGAAAGGAAATTTTGGTGATGTCCCGCAATTCTAGTTACTGTCACTTTGAACATGTCGTCTTTTAATTTAAGACTAGCTATTGCAAATTGTGACATCCCGATTTTCCAATTCTGGTTTCAATTAAATAAGTCGGGCATTTCATCTTCGCGTCTATAGCTTTCTTCTTTGAGTTGGCCACTCACGAGATAACTAGTCTATCATATGAAGCCATTAAGGAATCTAAACGCAATAGACTTGAGAATTCGACCAGGAAACGACTACTCGACCGTACTAATCTGCAAGGGTCATTACGGCAGAGAACGATTAGAGACCGGAGATAGGTCAATTCAACAGAACCATGTAATTCAGTGTGGGTGATTCCACCTAATTGCACAATTCTTGTTGATCGGCACTAAACTGATTTCTCTATCGTTTTGGTATTATGTATCCGTATTTGAAATCTCGAGATTTCTACGACAATCGAGAGTCTCCAATGTGTCGAAAATGCACTTTGTGGCTTGAAAATAATCAACCACGGATCAATTGCACAGAAAATTCCTAAAAGCTACCTGGTAAGTTAGGACGCGCTAAAGTCGCGCCAGATTGAATTTAACCGAGAAATTGAACCCGATTATAGATATTGGAAGTTCTGTCAAGTCACAATTCATTTTAGGAATGTCGACTCATCTCCAGAAGATTTTTTCTACAAACCGAGATTTTTGGCAAAAAAGTAAAGTAAGGCCATTTTTGTTCGAGATTGTCAGAGGGCCATTTTTAATTGAATCTTCGGGATGCAAGTTGGATCATTTGACGGGGAAATGTCATGAGAAGGCCGAGGACACATGGGTTGATTTAATTGAGTTTCAATTGGATGGAATTAATTGGCAATTGATTGGAATTAAGAGAGAATTGAATGGATTGAATGGGGGAATGTCCAAAATTCGTAGCTCCCATGGCACACCACATTTTGCACCTATTGCCAAGCTTGTAGAGGAAGATTGGAGGAGAGAGAGTGGCTGAGGTCATGTGGTGTCATGGTGGGGGCAAAGCCAATGAGAATATGGCAAGTGTTGAGCTCTAGAGAGCCCAAGGAGACCCCCACTCTTCGGCCAGAGCTTCTTCTCCCTTAATCCAAGGCTTTCTCCATTGTTGTTGTCCATCTTGAGCTTCAAAGAACCAGAGGAGATCAGCCATCAGCCGCCCAAGACCGTCGCTTGCCCGTCGGACCTCTTTTTCCCCTTGTTTTCCCCTCGTTCCAGTTTCTGCTCCAGCCGACCTTTCGCCAAAGATCCGAGTAAAAAGTTAACTTCCTGGTTGAATCAGTGAACGAGCCACCCATCACCGCGAAGACGACATCCAGCCCGTTCCAGAGCATCTCGCCGGAATAATTCTCCGACCGTCCCGTACGGCCGCCCGAAGCCGCCGCTCGCCGGACCATTTGGACTTGCCTGGTTCCGCCTGTTTCGCCCGTTTCGCGGTTTTCAGCCATTTTCTCCCCATTTCTACCCTACCTCCACCTATACCAACCACCAAAGCAAGATCCCCTTGAGCCCGGAGCCGCCGGTTGCCAACCACCCGCTCGCCGGTGCTCCGATTGGCCCGTTTTCGCCGTTGAATTCTTTGGTTTCTTCTCGCAATTCAGCCCAAATCGAAGCGAGAAGACAGCAAGGTTTTGGAGACTTCGTGGCCCGTTTTCAAGCCCTTCCCGGCCTCTATTGGTGTTGCCGCTTCGGGGTTTATCGACCGCCTTGGCGTCGTGGTCGCCGTGAACTCACCGGCGCGCAAAACCGGTGAGTTTATCCTCTAAACGTCACTTAGCAAGTTAATCATGCTAAAGGGGTGTTTAGATTAGTCTAATTAGGTTTAGGTGGTTAGATTAGATTATTTTAATGTAAATTAGATTAGTTGTATGATTAGTTTAATGGATGTTTAATTAGGGCTAATTGTATGTTTAAATTAGTGTAATCTAGTTTAAGCCATAATTAATTATTTTTAATTAAATAATCATTTCGAATTTATAAATATTATTTTATTAAATTATATTATTATAAAATAATATTTAATTATTTAATTTTCGAAATTAAATTTAATTATTTAATCATTTCGAAAATTTTGCGGGATAGCTCGTTAGAATTTCACATCGATCGCAAAGCGGTGCGGTCATTTGTATCAATTGTATGCGTAATTGTGAAATTGAGTGAAAATGATGATTGTGGTTAATAATTCCAAAAATGTGGAATTAAGTGAAATTGGAGAAGTTTTGGTATTTAACTTGAAAATACTCGGTGTCAACTATTGGCATCATAATTGGTTGGTAGGACCAGGTTTGAATTTATTGATTGATTTGATTGAGGAATGGATTGGGTTATTGTTGAATTGATAACTTTGGCGAGCAGTTATGATATACATATATATAAATATTGCGGCAGCTTCTGGTGAGCTATAGTATACTATATTGAATATTGCGGCAGCTTCTAGTGAGCTATAGTATACTATATAAATATTGCGGCAGCTTCTGGTGAGTTATAGTATACTATATTGAATATTGCGGCGGCTTCTAGCGAGCTATTATATTATCTATCAGCTACAGCTTTGGAAAGCATATGTCGTATTAACGACTGGTTTGGTAGGCGGTATGGAAAGATAGATAATGTGATTGAATTGAATCATTGTGAATGATCAAATGTGATTGAGAATTGAATTGTGCTGACGTGCAAGAAGGACTGAGGCGAGGTAAGTCATCTATTCTCTTTGTGTGGCTAGAGCACCCTTGGGCTTATTTTCTTCCTAATCGAGTTTTAGAGGGTAGGACTCGTTGAGACATTGTCTCATCCCAGTTTGGGGAAAATATTTCAGGTCTCTAGATGACAGTCGTGGAGGACCGAAAGTCCTGGAGTTCGGAAGGTGGAGACTGAAGAATCGGCGAACGTGTCTGACAAGTTGGTCATAGGACAGTTCCCTTTTTGTTGAGCCGGTCTATTTTGTAGGCAATCCAGTGTTGTATATAAACCTATGTGTTTATAAGAAAGCTTGTTTGGTTGTGATTGATTGCCCTTTTCTATCCCAAGTTTAATGTTGTCGGGGATTTGTTTCGCTTCCGCATGCATAATAAAATTGAATGGGTCGGCGACGTGTCCTGGGAAGTCGCATTTCTATCGGCCGCAGTGGGATGTGCGCGTGCTCGAGGTTCGGGGCATGACACAAATTATGGTGGAAGCGTCGATGTGTTGTTTGCTGAGACTAGAGACTACCTTGTAAAGTATGTGGGACCTGAATCCATTGGGTCTGGGATCAAAGCAGCAATCAAAGAGAAGTCCCCTGATATTACTAATGTTGCGTTCATTGGCTAGCATGCCACAAATAATTTGCTAGATCACACAATAAATGTGAGATAAGATGGTAAAATGTCACTTTTGTTGATTGCAATTTGCTTGTTAATTCAAAATTCAGTGGGTAGTCATACGATGACTTTAGGAGGTGCATATGAGCAAAAGACCGACTTTAAGACTAGAGGTTCTCAGGATACAAGTGTGCTTGCATATAGTAAAGAAGATACTCAAGCAGCTATTCATATTGCTCATTATTGATGAATGATTTGTACGTGAGTTTCTCTTGAATGGATTTCTAATGACTAGTTCTTCCTTATTTCCAAATGGATTCTTGCTGAGGATATCAATATGAAAACGAGCATATAGTTGGTAATGCTAAAAAAGAATTGCAGCATTTTGGGATGATATAAGAATTTCCTGCAAGTATGGGTTCAAATTGTCCTGTGGATTTTCTGAGAAACTGGCTTTTTTATTGGTTGCAAGCTCCATCATTGTAGTGCTAACGACCTTCCCAGAGAATCGACTTAATTTGGCACAAGAATCAGGCCAAATTCACTTGACTTGGGAGTCGTGTGGCAAGGTAAAAATCACTTTATTATAGATATGCACTAGCAAACTCTCCAAACTTTGTGAACTCATCATTATCGAGTAACTATGGATGCTACGTAGCTATAGTTTAATCTGAATAATAATTAAATTTCAGAATGAAGTGCCCACTTTTTCTTTCTAGGCTTTGTATCCTTTTGCTCTTTTGACCTCAATTTATGATTTTGTTAATTACTTCAGCTCCTCTTACTATGTTTAGGCCTTCATAAATTCTGCCCGATGCCTCCTGTTGGCAAATATTCGGATCTAGTGAAGTGCCTATCACAAGGTTCTGATGTGCTATTCTACTACTAATTTGAATGAATTACACCCTTGAAAAGTGGTACAACCTTACCTAACATGAATAACTTTTCGTAGATCCCAAGTTTGTAAATTTTCCTGCTCTTTAGGGAAATCATTCTAAAGATCCCTTTTTCTTTATCACTTGACTTCTACATTTTCTTTCCTGGTAAAATTTCTTTTCCCCCCTCAACCTTTTCCTTGTCAAGACCAGTGGTGGTCATGGTTCTCAACCACCCAACATATAAATAGCTATTTGATGTTGCCTTTTTCTATTGTTTGCTGCATGTAGTTTTTGAATAGCTAATTGATGCTGCCACCTCAAAAATGAAACCATAGCTGATATTTGTTGTTTCATCAGTGAGTGCAGCGCTCAAGCTTACGTGCCGGTACTTAAATATTCAGGTGAACTTGATGGATTTAGATGATATTTCAACTAAAGTGGAGGGATGTTACGAGATCAGTCCTATGATGGAATCGTCTGGCCATGGATGTGAAGAAAACTTAAAAGAGTCAACCAAGGTATCCACTAATCATCCTCCTCTTTGTAAGAAGCGAAAAACGAATAAATCTATTGCGTGGGATAATTTTTCAAGAATCATACGTGAGAAGACAAAAAAAAAAAAAGAACATGTAAGGTAAAGTGCATTCATTGTGGGAAGGAGTATTCATATACTGTTAACAACCATTTGAAAAAGTGCAATAAGTATCCTTCTAATATAAATAAGAGGCCAAAATTGTTTGCACCATGTGATGCAAATGTGCCTGGCAAGGCAGGGGGAGATACTAGTACTGGTAATGATAGTGGTAACTTAACGACATGGAAATTTGATCAAGACTGGTCTAGGTACATGCTTGCTCGGATGATCATCGTTGATGAATAACCATTTTCTTTGGTTGAGCGTGCTGGATTTCGTGATTTTGTTACTGAGATATAACCTCTCTTCACACATTTGTCACAATTTACGGTGGCTAGAGATTGCATTAAGTTGTATATGAATGAAAAAAGTTCTTTGAAGGCTTTCTTTGGTAAGCTTAGATCAAGGATTGCACTTATGACTAATACATGGACTTTTGTTCAAGATCTGAACTATTTATGTCTTACTGCACATTTCATTGATGAAGACTGGAAATTACATAAAAGGATCATCAATTTTGTGGTGATACATAGTCACAAGGGCATGGAGATTGGGAAAATACTTGAAAAATGCATCTATGAATGGGGAATATAAAAAAATGTGCTTAAATCACAGTGGATAATGCTAGTGCGAATGATGTTGCCATTGATTATTTGAAAGATAAATTTTCAAGAGATGGGTCATTGGTCTTAGCTGGTGAGGCTTTTCACATGAGGTACACTGCTCATATATTGAACTTGATTGTAAAAGATGGCTTGTCTGAGGTACGTGATTCTATTGCACGCATCCGATACATTGTTAGATATGTGAGGAGTTCTCCCATGAGAGCTAAAGCATTCCAATCTTGCATTGAGGTTGAAAGAATCACTTATAAGGGTTCGATTTATTTGGATGTTGCCACTAGATGAAATTCCACTTATCTCATATTACACACGTCCATAAAATTCAGAAAAGCTTTTGAAAGGATGGTAGAAGATGATTTGTCTTTTGAATCTGAGTTTAACAATGATCCTCCTAGAAATGAAGATTAAGAAAATACCACTATTCTTTCCAAATTTCTGAAGTAGTTTTATGATGCTACCAATCAAATGTCAGGGAGTTTACATACCACTTCAAATGATTATTTTGAGAGGATAGCTTTTTTATATAAATATTTGAAAGATGCGAGTAATGCTTTGGATCCTAAGCTTAGAGCTATGGGTGTGAAGATGAAGGGGAAGTTTGATAAATACTATGGGAGTTTAGATAAAGTAAACATGATGGTTTTGATTGCAGTGGCATTAGATCCTACAAAAAAGTTGCATTATGTGAAGTTCTGTTTTGAGCAGATTTATGATGATGAAGCAAAAATTGATGAATGCATGATAAGGTGAAGTACGTGCTGGAGTGTTTGTATACATTTTATGAGCAATCTTTTTCTAGTCATGG